>SJYC01121751.1:0-27670 GCA_006408675.1 Madoqua kirkii
AAGCAGAAATAGATGTTTTTCTGGAATTCTCTTGCTTTTTCGATCTAGTGGATGTTGGCAATTTGATCTCTAGAGAAACCCAAATCAAAACTACAATGAGGTACCATCTCATACTAGTCAGAATAACTATCATGGAAATGTCTACAAATAACAAATGATGAAAAGGGTGTGGGAATCCTCCTACACTGTTCCTGGGAATGCATATTGGTGTAGCCACTGTGGAGAGCAGTATGGAAGTTTCTTAAAAGAGAACTTCCCTGGCTGTCTAGTGGTTGGGAATCTACACAGCAGTACAGGGGACACTGGTTCTATCCCTGGGAGAATTGGACATGGCAAGGGGCAGCTAAGCCCAAGCACCACAAGTACCAAGTTCAAGCTCCAGAGCCCATGCTCTACAACCAGAGAATCCACTACACCACAACCAGAGAGCAGCTCCCACTCCCACAGCTAGAGAAAGCATGCACAGCCCAATACACAACTAATTAAAAAAACTAAAACAAGAGCTGCCATTAGATCCAGCAATTCCACTGCTGGGCATACATCCAGACAAAACTCCAATTTGAAATGGTCCATGTACCCCAATGATCATAGCAGCACTATATAATAGCCAAGCCATGGAAGCAACCTAAATATCCATTGAGAGAGCAATGGATAAATAAGATGTGGTACAACTGGCTATACCTGAATACAAAAAAAGTTTTTGGTGTTAAAAAAATAAAGATGCTATAAAAATAAAGATATGGTACATACATATAGTGGAATACTACTCAGCCATAAAAAGGAATGAAATAATGCCATTTGCAGCAATATGGGTAGACCTAGAGATTATCATAATAATTGAAATAAGTCAGAGAAAGACAATACCATAAGATATCACATATACGTGGAATCTAAAATATGACACTGATGAACTTATTTACAAAACAGAAATAGACTCAGAAAACAAACTATGGTCATCAAAGGGGATGGAGACTGATAGAGAAATAAATTAGGAATTTAGGATTAACAGATACACAGTGGTATATATGAAACAGATAACAAGGACCTACAGTATAACACAGGCAACTATAGTCAGTATATTGTAATAAACTATAATGGAAAAGAATGTGAAAAAGAATACTTATGTTTATATATATATATATATATATACATATACACACATACATATAACTGAATCACTTTGCTGTATATCTGAAAGTAACACTAAATCAACTATTCTTTAATAAAAAATAAAACAACAAACCTCACATCTGAATCAAATAAATTTAAAACTAAGATAAAACACACACAGGACAAGAAAAGACACATTCCTTTGAAGGAGACAGGGCCCACTCAACTCTCATTGGGAATGATGGAGCAGTATCTTCAAAAGGCTGAGGCAACAAAGTCGCACCCAAGCCACCTGCCGACCCAAAGTTCCATGCCCACCAAAAATATCTTCCGCTGACGCAGGTGAAATAAAGTTACTATCAGGCCACCAAAAGGTGGGAGAATTTGCTGCCAATGAACTCACACCATGGGTGTTTTATAGGAAGCTCTTCAGGATCTCAGAGAGAACCTCTGATAGATCTGCAGGAAGACTGACCATGTGGGTAAATACCCAAAACTCTTTAAAAAATGTGACTGAAAGACTTGACCATATAAATCAAGTATGACTAAAGGGGAATCATGGGCTTATATGTCAGAAGTACAGTAAATGGCAAACAGCACAAAGTGGGTGTAAGTGGGAATGGGCCAACAGCATACAGGTGGTTCTCTGTTCCGCACTCGTTCCCTGTTTATAACAAAAACTGCCCTGTGAACCAGCGCCTCTGGGGCTCCATCACCACAGGGCTGGGCTGGCCTCCTCTGCCTGCCCTCCTGACAGCACCATTTCCACTTCCCATGACACAGGGATGGCCTCCATCACCCCTCTCCCTCATGCCCGGTCAGGCAGAACTGACCTTCTTCTGAGGCCTCAGGGCTGAAGAGACACCTAGGACACATGTAGAAGGAAGCCTCAGCTCAGGGTTGTTTGTTTCACCAGCTTCCAAAAAGGCTGCAATGCCAGATCTCCTGGCCTGGACGATGCTACCACTTTGCCGTCAGGCATGACTAGTCGTCACCCTTAAAACCCAGCTGTCTTGCGAGGACATGTCTTGTGGGTGACTGTCCTCTAACTCACAGTGGAGACTCCAGGCTCTGCCTGGAAAAGTTCCCTTCAGCGGCAGTTTAATTCATTTTTATTTTTGGCTGTCCTGGGTCTTCATTGCCTCGCGAGGGCTTTCTGTGGTTGCGGTGCGTGGGCGCTTTGCACTGCAGTGGCTTCTCTTGTTGCGGAGCATGAGCTCTAGAGTGCATAGGCTTCAGCAGTCCCAGCTCCTGGGCTCTAGAGCACAGGCTTAGTGAGCTTAATTTGCAGCACACAGGCTTAGCTGCTCCAGGGCATGTGGGATCTTCCTGGAGCAGGAATGGAACCCGAGTCCCCTGCATTGGCAGGCAGTTTCCTAACCACTGGACAGCCAGGGAAGTGCCAGCAGCAGCTTTAAGTCATGCTCTGACATTTTTCACTGATTCTGATCCAACACTGCCCCCACCGCCATCCCCTGCTGTCTGTCATCTCTGGCTGCTCACTGCCAGTGTTGCCTCTTCACGCCCTTGTTCTCCTCCCCAAGCCTTTTCTCTGATCTTCTTTGGAGTCTCACACACCTTAAGAGTTTACTCGTTTCTATATAAAAATTTCACTTATTTTTACCTTTGCTTCCCAAATCTGATTGGCTGGTTCTGGGTCTGGTTTTTGAGTCTGTCCTTCATGTTTGAATTTCTGATCCTAGATGGTTTCACATCTTCCGCTGCTGGGAGAGTCTTGTCCGTCTCAGGCCCCATGTTACATTCTGGGGAGCCTAGGGCTCCCGGCTGTGGGGTGGGGGACCTCTACCCACCTTGGCTGGCTGCCCCCAAGGCCCAGCAGGTGTGGGTGGGAGGCCAGGCTCCTGGAGGAGCTGGGCACATTATTTCATGGGCAGGATACTGCATGCCGCAGGCCTTCCTCTTACTGTCTTCAGTGACTTGGGGTCCCTGTAAAGCTGCTCCAGGAGCCACTACAATCTTGGTCAGGCCAGAGTCAGAGGGCAGCATGGCTGGATCCTAGTGAGGGCCCACCTCCTGGCCTGCAGACGGCTGCCTTCCTGCTGCGTCCTCCAGAGCAGTGGTCACTCTTCCTCTCTGTACAGGGACTCTGGCCCCATCTTCGGGGCCCAGTCTCCAAGACCGACCCAACTGAGGGTTTGGTGCAAACTCTAGGCAACCAAGAAGGCATTTCCTCAGCCATCCCAGGGCTCCTTGCTTTGCTGTGGGGCTCACTCGAGACCCAGCCATGCAGACACAGCTGAGGTCCTTCTGCTTCTGGAAGATAATCCGTCTGAGTGGGGGTTTCAAGTGGACTTGTGTAACCTGGGGCAAAGTTCCCCATTCTTTACGTTTATATTTGTGGCTCCTCTGTTCTGTGATGTAGTTAACTGATTTTCCACTTGCCCCCAATAAACCAACCCAGTTATCTCACTGCAGTTTTCTTTCTTTCCCACCTCCATTTCTCCTGAGTAGGGGGTTGCTACTCCCTGGCTCCCTCCCCAAGGCGTGCGCTTCCTTTCCAGACACCCAGTCGTGCGTGTCCCTTCCCAGACAATTCCCTTTGACATACTGGAGACCACGCTGGGAATTGGTTTCATTTTCCTTTATTTTTTTTAAAAAAGCCCCTAAGTTCTATGGCTTCCAGGAAGCATCAGAGAAACGGAAGTGCCATTTCTGTACACTTTGTAAAGCCAGACCTAGACGCACGCACCACAAAGACGCCCCAGCTGCTCTGCCCGCAGCTCGCAGCCCCAGGGTCTTCTGCTTCTGGAAGATAATCCGTCTGAGTGGGGGTTTCAAGTGGACTTGTGTAACCTGGGGCAAAGTTCCCCATTCTTTACGTTTATATTTGTGGCTCCTCTGTTCTGTGATGTAGTTAACTGATTTTCCACTTGCCCCCAATAAACCAACCCAGTTATCTCACTGCAGTTTTCTTTCTTTCCCACCTCCATTTCTCCTGAGTAGGGGGTTGCTACTCCCTGGCTCCCTCCCCAAGGCGTGCGCTTCCTTTCCAGACACCCAGTCGTGCGTGTCCCTTCCCAGACAATTCCCTTTGACATACTGGAGACCACGCTGGGAATTGGTTTCATTTTCCTTTATTTTTTTTAAAAAAGCCCCTAAGTTCTATGGCTTCCAGGAAGCATCAGAGAAACGGAAGTGCCATTTCTGTACACTTTGTAAAGCCAGACCTAGACGCACGCACCACAAAGACGCCCCAGCTGCTCTGCCCGCAGCTCGCAGCCCCAGGGGACCACTGGGACCGCACTGACAGGGCTGCCCGCTCCACACACACCTGCGGGGCTCTGACGGGCTTTAAGGCGCTTGTCTCCGGGCTCGGCGGCAGCGCGGAGCAACACAAAAAGCCCGCCCACGCGCCTCGAGGTGGCTACCCCCAGCCCAAGTTCAGGCCGGCGGCTCCACCGACAGATGCCAGGACCCCTGAGGGCCGCGCCTGCCGGCCCAGGCTTTGGTGCAGCATTTTGGTTGGGGGCCGCCCCCACCCCGCCTTCCCCTCCAGTCTGGGGAGGCCCAGGGTGGGGCTCACCCCCGGCAGCAACGCCCCGCAGCGCCCCCTCGAGAAAACGGCCTTTGGATCGAGGGAGACAAGCTGGACTTTATGACACTAACGGGCGGGCGGTGGTGCCGGCGGCCGCTCTACTCACTCAGCAGACGCGGGCGGGGGCGCAGGGCAGGGCAGCCGCTGTGGTTTCTCTTTTCTTGTTTTAAATAGTTAATGCTCTCAGAGGGGAGGACTAGACACAGGTGTAGAAATCTCGGCCAAAGTCTTATGTGAGGGTCGTGACCCCGCGCGGGGGGCGGCAGCACTGCCAGCCTGCAGTCTGCGTCCGGCTGTGGCCAACGCGGCCGTGGACAAGCTGGCCCCGGGGGGCTGCAGCAGGAGGATTCGGGGGTCACTGCCCTGGGGTCACTTGTGTCGCTGTAGCGATTTTCTCTTTCTCCTTTTGAAGAAACAGCAGCACCTGGAAGAGGAATGCAGGCTGAAAGCAGGCACAAGCTGCAGAAGAGGTGAGGGTGGAGGAGGAGCAAGGGCGTGAGGGGGGGGACCCAGGACAGCCCTGCCTTACTTTGTGTCGTCAGCCACCTCCACCTCTGCAGGGGCTGTGATGGGGGCGTTGGAGTGCCCAGCGGTGGGGTCGTCGGCATTCAGCTCCCCGTTGGTGGAGTTAAGTGCCTGCGGGGGGCGGGGACCGGGGACGGGGAGTCAGGTGGGCCCCGCCTGACCGCACCCCCCACACACACACTTTGGTGCGGTCCTTGGCCTGGCACTCACCTGATTTTTGCTGTAGAGCAAGGCTTTCTCTCGAACCTGAGGCTGCGCGGGCAGGTCAGAATGAGCCGTGCCGATGGGCGTGGGCTGCAAAAGAGCGAGAAGCAGCTGAGGCTCAGCTGGGGGCCCCTGCCAGCCACCCTCACCTGCCAGGGGCCCCTCCCATGCCAGCCCCCTCCCTCCACGTACCAAAGGCTTCCCAGCCCAGTCGTACTCGTAGTCAAACACGAAGCCGCTGCGGTCAAAGAGATCGGTGAAGAGCTTGCGCAGTAGTCGTAGTCCGGCTTCTCAAAGAAGTCTAGGCGCCGCACGTAGCGCAGATAGGTGGCCATCTCCTCTGCAGACACCAACAGGGCTAGTAGGGGCCCGGGGCGGGGGCACTGGGCAGAGGTCTGCAGAGCAAGGGGGCGAGGGTACATGGGGAGACGACTCTCACCTGGGAAGCTCTCACAAAGCACCTCGATGGGCGTGGCCCGCTTGGTGTCCCCAATCTTCTGGTAGCGTTCCTTGAGCGTGTCGGCCTGCAGGGGAGTATAGTCAGCACTTTGGCCGACCGCCCACCCACGGGAGACCTCCGGCCTGCCCACTCGGCCTGGCCCACCTACCTTGAGCCCCTGCCAGGGCAGGCTGCCACGCAGAAAGTACATGAACATGTGGCCCAACGCCTCCAGGTCATCACGGCGACTCTGCTCTGCGGGGGACAGCAGGTCAGCACGGCCCTCCCAAACACCATCCCCTGCCCAGCCACACACCACTCACTCACCCTTGCCCAGGTGCGTGTTGATGCTCATGTAGCGTGCCGTGCCTGTCAGGCTCTTGTGCTCGCGGTACGGGATGTGCTTCTTGGTCTCGGGGTCGATGTACTCCTTGGCCAAGCCGAAGTCGATGATATGGATGGCGTGCTGCCGCTTCGTGCCCGGCCGCCCCACTAGGAAGTTCTCCGGCTTCACATCGCGGTAGATGAGGCTCTTGGTGTGCACGTACTCCATGCGCGTGATCTGCCGGTGCGCGGGCAGTAGGTATGCCTCAGCCAGCTCTCTGCGGCCCCCACTTCCGCCCCACCCCGCCCCTTCTGCCCCAGCCCGGCCCGCACCAGCTGGATGGCTATCATGAGCACCGTCTTGAGCGTGAACGTGCGGTCGCACAAGTCGAACAGGTCCTCTAGGCTGGGCCCGAGCAGCTCCAGCACCATGGCGTTGTACTTCCCACAAGGGCCGAAGTAGTAGACCTGAGGGACGCCCTCTGCGGATGGAGGACACACACTAGCGTGGCGCCCAGGTGGGCTCCCCCAGTTAAGCCGCTGCGGTCAAAGAGATCGGTGAAGAGCTTGCGCAGGTAGTCGTAGTCCGGCTTCTCAAAGAAGTCTAGGCGCCGCACGTAGCGCAGATAGGTGGCCATCTCCTCTGCAGACACCAACAGGGCTAGTAGGGGCCCGGGGCGGGGGCACTGGGCAGAGGTCTGCAGAGCAAGGGGGCGAGGGTACATGGGGAGACGACTCTCACCTGGGAAGCTCTCACAAAGCACCTCGATGGGCGTGGCCCGCTTGGTGTCCCCAATCTTCTGGTAGCGTTCCTTGAGCGTGTCGGCCTGCAGGGGAGTATAGTCAGCACTTTGGCCGACCGCCCACCCACGGGAGACCTCCGGCCTGCCCACTCGGCCTGGCCCACCTACCTTGAGCCCCTGCCAGGGCAGGCTGCCACGCAGAAAGTACATGAACATGTGGCCCAACGCCTCCAGGTCATCACGGCGACTCTGCTCTGCGGGGGACAGCAGGTCAGCACGGCCCTCCCAAACACCATCCCCTGCCCAGCCACACACCACTCACTCACCCTTGCCCAGGTGCGTGTTGATGCTCATGTAGCGTGCCGTGCCTGTCAGGCTCTTGTGCTCGCGGTACGGGATGTGCTTCTTGGTCTCGGGGTCGATGTACTCCTTGGCCAAGCCGAAGTCGATGATATGGATGGCATGCTGCCGCTTCGTGCCCGGCCGCCCCACTAGGAAGTTCTCCGGCTTCACATCGCGGTAGATGAGGCTCTTGGTGTGCACGTACTCCATGCGCGTGATCTGCCGGTGCGCGGGCAGTAGGTATGCCTCAGCCAGCTCTCTGCGGCCCCCACTTCCGCCCCACCCCGCCCCTTCTGCCCCAGCCCGGCCCGCACCAGCTGGATGGCTATCATGAGCACCGTCTTGAGCGTGAACGTGCGGTCGCACAAGTCGAACAGGTCCTCTAGGCTGGGCCCGAGCAGCTCCAGCACCATGGCGTTGTACTTCCCACAAGGGCCGAAGTAGTAGACCTGAGGGACGCCCTCTGCGGATGGAGGACACACACTAGCGTGGCGCCCAGGTGGGCTCCCCCAGCTCCCTCACGCCCGGCCCTGGGGTACCTGCGGCGCTGAGCTGCTTGTAGAAGCGGTACTCCAGGTGCAGCTGTGGCGCCCGGGACTTGATGGGCTCCTGGGAGGGACGAGAGGACGCGTGGGCGGCATGCAAGGCGCAGTCCTGCCCTCCTCCCGCCCTGACCCTGGCCAGGCCCATCGGGACAGCTGCCACTCGGGGCTAGGGCAGGTTTTGGACTCACCAATTTGATAGCTACGTATTCATTTGTATAGAGATTCTTTCCTGTGGGAAAAGCAGCACATCAGGCCCACAGGACTTCCAGCCCATGAGACTGCGCACCACCCACCCCTCCAAGGCGCATCTCCCGTTCCCCTCACAGCCCTCCTTTCGCTGGTCCCGTCCTTCCCAGTCTGGGAGGGAAAAGGATGCCCGCAAGGGGCTCCCCCGAGCTGTGAGCACCCCCACCCATCCCCATCCCCAGGTCAACCCTGCCTCCGCCCACTGGGGGCTGCTCCCCTGTCCTCAGCGGGATCCTTCCCGCCAGCACGCCAAGGCACTCCAATTTCTCCCATCTAGAAGAGTGAACACAAACAGAGTCCTGGTGATCCCAAGGCCCTTCTTCAGCTCCGGAGACCTGGAGGAGACATCCACACTCCCCCCACACCCCGTCTCTTTCCCAAGATGCTCTCTGAGCCCCCATCTAACAAGCCATTTGACCAGCATTCTCCCCTCTCAGTTCTAGGGACTTGAGGGAGTCCCACAACCCACGTCCTGCCTGTAAGTCCAGACAATTAAGTTGTGAATGTCTGCCGGACAAGGCCCACCCCCTAGCCGTGGAGCAAGGGCCCCAGGTCCAGAGCCCCTTCCCCAGCCTGAGGCTTCCCCGCACAAAGCCCATGGGGAGGAAAGTGAACCTGCATCCTAGGCTTAGAAACTGACAGGCCTGGGGCAAGAGGTCTCCTGTAGCCCCTCACCAGCCACCTGGACCTCCAGGTGTGCATTGAGAACCAGCTATTGTGCTCAACCTCATAAAACTGAGAACACAAAAGCTCCAGAACCCCTGCCCAGGCCAGCTTTTCACCTGCTAGTTCCCACTCTTGGCTGAACCCCAGACAGCACCCAGGGGTGGTGGCCTGTGTGCATACCCAGCAAGCTGCTGCACCCTCTGTGCCCCTCCTAGCACCAGCCAGCCACCCTCTGGGGCTCGAGTGCCAGCAGGTCCCATGGTATGCTGTGCTCCCAGGAGACCTCATGCTGAATCACCCTGCTGCTGCATCTTGCTTCTGAGAGGGTCCAGCATGGGAAGAGGCCTCAGCTAACCCTCTATCCCCCTGCAGTGGGACAGTATGAATGCCCAAGGTGCTGGGCCCACCTGCCCCATCCATGGGGTGGCTGAAACACCAGTGTGTAGGACCACACAGGCGGAGGCCAGGGCCCACATGCCTGTCAGTCAGCTCCCTCCTCCCCCAATCCTGGGTCTCTCATCACTGTGGCCCCCGCCTGGGGTCTTCAGCTCAGCCCCTGCTCCTCCAGGGCCTCAGTTTCCACTGTGGTGCATGGTCAGCTGGTCAAGTTCCCCAGAGACCTGACAACATGGCCCCCAATTCTGCAAGGAATCTTGTCTTGGGAATTAACTTCACAGTGCGTTTAGTGCTCAGCGTAGTGCGCATACCACCTTCGTTAGGTTTATCCTGGAGGCACCTGGAGGATAGATTTTTAAATGTTTCTTTTCCAACTGTTGGCTCCAATGGAGAAATATAGCTGATTCATGCTGGTACACTCAGCAGCCTTACTAAACTCACTCCCTCCTGTTTACTGAGCGGCTACTCTGGCCTCTGCACATGGACAGTCAGGCTGTCTGGACGGGTCACGGCGTGTTTCTTCCTGTCCCATCTTTCCACATTTGGTCTGTTCACTGCCGCTGTCAGGAAAGGGTACCCTCTGGGACCCCTCCTGCAGCCTCTATTCTTCCATTCCAATGAGTAAAAGACACCCGTGGGCAAGGAGAGAAAGCCTCCATCTAGCCCTGGTTGTCAGGTTTTGAGTAAAAAACAGGGATGCCTCATATCCCCCAACATTTTATTATGAAACCTTCAGATACAGCAAATGGGAGAGCTGGGTGCACAAACCCTGCGCCCTCACCGCCAGGCACATCAGCTCGTGGTCTGCTCCGCTCTGCCACATGGATGCACCGTTGTCACCTGTTCTCTCAGATTCGTCTCCAAGTTGTAGACCTCAGTCCTCAGTTTCCTAAGCACTCCAGCCTGCAGACCACCTTCAGTCTGTACTTAGTCCCTGTCTTTCCCTTGGGAAGCGATTTATCATTGAAGAGCCCTGCATCTGATGAGCTCTGTGCCAACCCACCCCGTCAGGACAGAGCGCATCCCACTCACCTCCCAGAAGAGGCCTTCCTTCAGCAGCGCATCACTTCCTGGCCAGGTCTGCTGGCTTGCCCTGCCCTCCACACCCCCAGTCGCCTGGCCGCTGGCTCCTGGGAGGTGTCTGTTTGGATCTCTCGCTAAGTTTTAATTGTACCACCTGTCTTCTGACTGAGCCATACCCTTTTCCTGTGCCACGGACACTGGTATCTTGTCCAGGGGTGCTCTGCAAACAGTACCTCCCAGTATGCAGCTTACCTGCTCCTGCTCTTAACAACACTTCTGGATGTTTAAACTTCGATGATGGCTAAGTGGTCCCTTCCAGTAAATGGTGATCTTACTCTATGTCTTATGGTAGAAACCTCATGTTTTGCCATTTGTGAGCTCTGGGGTTCAGCTGAGTTGAAGGCGAATGTGTGGTCTGTGCACACGCACACATGCATGCGGGCATCTAAAGTCTGTGGTTACAGTCTCCCCGTGGACCTCAGGTGTTCTGGGCTCAACAGAGGGTGTGAAGAGCAACAGTCTGCGAGGCATGGTGAAGAACAACTCAGGGGGGACACTGTGAGCAGAAGGGAGATGCCAGGGGCTGCCCAGGGCAGGAACAGGGTGCAGGCACTGCATCCTGGGCATAGAGACTCCCCGAGCTCCCCTGCATTCGGCAGAAAACCCAGAGCACCCATATATTGGGAGGGGGTGACTCCAGCCCTTAAATAATGTCTGCTCTTGGGCCAGCCTATCAAAGCTGCAAGTCAGCCCCTCATGGGTTCAAGATGAGTCCCCAGGATGAAGCATAATCCAGACCTCACGGGTGCTACCCACATTGTCCAACACATGATCAAACATCAGCACACATGTGAAAAACGGAACAGAACCATAAGAAGGAAAAACAGAATCAAAGGGACCATAGACCCTGGCATTTAAAATAGACACTGCAGACAGGAACCTCCTACACTGCTGGTAGAAATGGAAGGTCGTGTGGTCACTGTGGAGAGCAGTATGCAGATTCTTCAGAAATCTAAAAACAGAGCTGCCATATGATCCTCCAATTGGGCATGTATCTGGTGAAAACTGTAAATTCAAAAAGACACATGCACACCAATGTTCTCAGTAGCACTGTTCACAGTAGCCGTGACAGGACATGGAAGCCACCTAAATGTCCATAGACAGATGAGTGGATACAGAATCTGTGGTACATGTATCCAGTGGAATACTACCTAGCCATAGAAAAGAGTGAAATAATGCCATTTCCTGGTGGTACAGTCAATAAAAATCCATCTGCCAATGCAGGGAACATAAGTTCCATCCCTAAGCCACAGCTACTGAAACCATCTGCAACGACACGCCACCACAATGAGAAGCTAGTGCACCGCAAAGAAGAGCCCCTGCTAGCCTCAACCAGAGAAAGCCTGAGCACAGCAAGAAGACCCCACAGAGCCAAAAATAAATTTTTAAAAAAGAGGAAAAAAAATGTCTATATATGTGTAACTAAATCACTCTGCTGTATGGTAGAAATTAATACAACATTATAAATCAACTATACGCCAATTAAAAATGGCTACTTTAAGTATATTCAAGAATTAAAGGAAAAGATGGGCAAAATTAACAAACAGATGGAAAAATCTCAACAGGAAAAATAAGAGGAATCAAATGGAAGTGAAAAATACCATGTATGAAATAAAAATTTCAGTGGATGTGCCTAATATTATAGATGCTGCAGAAGGAAAAAAAAAAAAAGAGTGAACATACAATAAAGAAATGCAAGCTCTCCAGATTGAAGAAAGAAAACAGGCTGGGAAAAAACTCAAAGGAACTTGAGGGACCTGTGGGCTAGCATCAAACACTCCTGACAGGCTTCTCAGGTGGCTCAGCGGTAAAGAATCTGCCTGCCAATGCAGATCCCTGGTCCAGGAGGGTCCCACAAGCCACAGAGCAACTGAGCCCATGTACCGCAACTGCTGAAAAGCACGCACCCTGGAGCCTGTGCTCTGCAATAGGAGAAGCCACTCAGTGAGAAACTCACGCAGCGCAACCAGAGTGTAGTCCCACCTCACTACGATACAGAAAAGCCCACACCGCAAGAAGACCCAACACAACCAAAAAGAAACAATTAAAACACCCCCACCCCCACTCCCCTAACCATGTGTGACTGGAGTATGAGAATGAGAAGAGACTAAACAAAGGGAGAAAAAGTATTTGTGGAAATAATGGCAATCCTTTCCCAAATTTAATGAAGAAATGCAGATCCTACAAACTCAATGAACCCCAAACAGGATAAACAGAAAACCATACCTAAACAAGGCAGAACCAAAACCTGAAGCCAAAGATAAAAAGAAATCTTTGGGGGCTTCCCTGGTGGTCCACTGGTTGGGACTCCACTCTGCAATGCCGGAGATAGCAGTTGATCCCTGGTCAGGGAAGATCCCACATGCCATGGGGCGACTAACCCTATGTGCCACACCTACTGACCCCACGATCTCAAGCCTGAGAGCTGCAAATTCTGAACCCTGCACACCCTAGAACTTGTGTTCTGCAACAGAAGTCACTGCAACGAGATGCCCATGCACTGCAACTAGAGTAGCCCCTGTTGCAGAAAGAGAAAGCCTGTGCCCAGCTTTCTGAAGACCCAGCGCAGCCCCCCAAAAAAGAAAAGAAATCTTTGAAAACCACCAGAAAACAAGACAAAGGATACACAGAACAAGGCTCGACATTACTCATTGGAGAAAAGCAAATGAATTCTATATTAGGCACCATTTCACAACTACCAACACGCTCAGAATGGAAAGCCGGCAATCCAAAGTGCAGAGGCGGTTGCAGGACATCCAACGCTCTCCTACGCAGCTCAGCTCGCAGGGTTTTAAAGAGGTTCCCCGGCTCCGGAAACCAGTCTGGTGGTCCCTCATAAGCACTTACACTCTAGAAGAGCGCCCCGGGGCGGTTTTATTCACAATAGGATGAAAGGAGAGAGGAAACCCAGAGTCAAGTAGGCAGGCGCAGGCAACCACGTGACTGAGCAGCAGAGGCGGGTGGGGAGGCGGGGAGCAGCGTCGAAAAGGGCTGCCCCAAGCAACCTTTACACACGAAGGGTGCAGCACCCAACACAGCGGTGTTCTGCATCTGGGTTTCTGCGCAACAACCGAACCTGGATTCTTAAAAGGCATTTTCTGCTGAAATTACCCAGACCTGTGCGATTCAGGCCGCTGCCCCAAATGCCAAGGGCAGGAGCCGGGGGAGCGAGTGCGTGCGCGTGTCCCTGAGAGCAAGAGCATAGGCTTAACTGGGCAGCAGGGCTGGGTTTCAGCCCCTGACGGACAGTGGGCGGTGCAGGCCAGGTTGGAGGGAACCTATGGGAAGGGGGGTTCTGTGTCTCCCCAGCCCACACCCCTGCTTATCAGCAGCCTGGCCCCACCCTTGAACCTGGAGCCCTAGAGCCTGGCGGTGAGGTGCCGGCCCCACTCCAGCGCCCTCGCAATCTGCCAAGGTGCAGACTCTGGCCGGGCCTCTCCACCCAGCCCCATGAGCCGCTGGACACATTTGACACTGGCAACAAGAGCCACGACGGGGCAATAACCACCAGATAGGGACTTGGGATCACCCAGAGCTCAACCACCAAGGGCTGTGTAGGATACGTCCCTTGTCCTCTGCTCTGCCCCTTCGGGTACCATAGGCCTGGAGCCGCCAGCACAATTGCTCCTTCCCAGGGGGCAGAAGCCCAACGCACTTACCTGTGTCCCGTCCCCATGACTCCCACTGCCCCCGGGGCCCCAGACGTGATCGCGCGGGGCTCACCTAGCCGGAGCTCCCCGAAGTTGCCACAGCCTATCTTCTTCCCGACCCGGAAGTTGGGGCCTACCATCAGGACCCCCGAGCTGGTCCCCGAGCTGCGGACGCTGTGGCTGGCCCGACCGGTGGCCTTGGACATTCTCCGGCCCTCCTCCGACTCCCCTTTCCCTCCTTTCTTGTCAAAATCCATAAGTTTGTGGTACCCTGGCCTCTCCACGGTGACTCAGCTGCCGTGCAAATCCGGCTCCACAGAGACCTGCGGTCGCGGTGGCTCTTCGGGGCTAACACCCCATGGCGCCCGGCGCGCTCCGGCTAGTGGGACGCGGGCGCGCGCGAGGGCCCGGCCGCAGCGCTCATCTCGGTGGCCTCCGGGTCGCACACGGGGGGAGGACTCATGCTGCTGACGGGTCCTGGGGGTTCAAATCTCGTGGCTCTTGGCTGGAGGAGAAACAGAGGCCTGGGTTAGGAGGACACGTGCCTCCCCGCCATGCGTCCCGAGGTCCAGACCACAGCCTGGCCAGACCTCGAATTGGGCGTTCACTGCTGGTGGAACCTCCTTCTGGAAAGATCTCTGAGGCACTGGTGCAACCTGGAACCTTCTGGGGGCTGAGGGGTGTAAGATTCAGGCCTCTTGAGAATCCCACGTGTCGCCTGCTGCATGCCCCCGCCCCCTCAAGGGCTGTAGGATGGCTGTACCAGCAGGGTAGATGCCCAATCAAGTGACCAAGGCACTGCCCCCGCACACGGCAGAGCCCTAAGAAGAGGACAGACGCAGAGCAGTACACACAGGGGCCTCGGAGACAGGGCCCACCACGCAGGACTCCAGAGACACCCCTCCTTCCCCCACCCAATGTCCAGGGGACATCGAGGTCCCTGGGTCTCGTTCCAGGAGCTCGTGACCCTGTGGTTAGGTGGGTGACCCGCTGCTGCAGGACAGAAAGCAGGCAAGGAGGGGCTGTGGAAGCCAACACCAGCCTGGCTTCATTTGGCCCAGCGGCCCCCTGCCTTGACAGGGGTCAAGTGAGTCCGGGTGAGTCCGGCCTGGCCTCGCCACAGTACAAAGCTGGGGTTGTGGACGGGATGGCAGGCACCCCCAAAGTCCCCCAGGTTGCAGGAGAAGCAGCCCAAGCCAGGGGGTACGGACACACAGGGCAGGTGCCTTGAAGCAACCCAGGCTGTGTCTGTGGTGTGGGCTCCTCCCCCACCCCTCCCTACACCCTGTGCAGACCAGTCACTCTGTGTCTCAAGAGAGAGGAGGGTCTCCCCTGCCAGCCATCCCCTTTTCTCAGCCACAGTCACTGCACCCTCCAATACGCCCTCACCGCCTCCTGTTCTCTCACATCAAAGTCACAAGAATCTCTCCAGAAAGAAAACACTAGCATCCTCTTCTAACACCTCCCTAGCCTCCTTGGGCTCAGACTGGCCACTGTGAGACTCACATCTGTGCCCCTCCCTACCAGGCACTCAAGGGCTGGCACCTGGTGAAGGCCACGCCCACTTAACAGCCAAGGTGAGGGGAGGCCAGAGGCGGCTCCTGGCCGGAGGGTAGGGCATACCAACACCAGGGCCCTAAGGCTTCAGCAGGATCAGCTCTGTAGAGCCTGGTGCCCAGCCTCAAAATGGGTGTTCACACAGCCTCCAGCACTGATAGACAGAAGGGCCAGGCAGCCCCCTTGTGTCACTGACAGCACAGGTGACAAGAACAGACCCCAAAGAGGGGATCCCCTGGCCATGTGCCCCAAGGCAGGACCACAAGCTGGTGGACTGAAGCCGGGGTGCTCACACACACATGTACACGCCAGTCCCCACTCGGGCACAGCCCAGGAGAGTCCCAGACAGGCAGGAGCCTGGGCTTCAGGCCAAACCTCACTGCTTACAGCCGGCAGCGCCCACGCTTCCCAAACACATGAACAGCGTGTACAGACAATCCGACCCCAGCCAAGACCCGCGCACCCAGCTCCACCGCTGCTGGGGTTCCTGCCAGCCACATCCACCCCCGTGCTAGGGCCCAGGCTGGGGCTGTGTGAATGCGGCTCTTAACACCAGCAGCAAGTGCCCCCGCCTGAGACCAGTGCCCTGGCACCTGTGGATGACACACCCATCACTGGGCTCAGGGGTGCTGGCCTGGCCAAGCAGCTGCTGCTCCGCCTTGACCTCCCATCTCCATTGGTTGCCCTTGTGGGAGATTGGCCGGAACCAGTGAAGCCAAGGGGGCACCAGACAGCCCAGTAGGAGTGACCGGAGGGAGGGAGGAGCCTGACCAAGGAGCTGGGGGCTCAGGACAGAGCAGGCTGCCCAGCCCCCTGACACACCCATCACTGGGCTCAGGGGTGCTGGCCTGGCCAAGCAGCTGCTGCTCCGCCTTGACCTCCCATCTCCATTGGTTGCCCTTGTGGGAGATTGGCCGGAACCAGTGAAGCCAAGGGGGCACCAGACAGCCCAGTAGGAGTGACCGGAGGGAGGGAGGAGCCTGACCAAGGAGCTGGGGGCTCAGGACAGAGCAGGCTGCCCAGCCCCCTGCTCCACGGGCTGGCCTCCACCTCCAGGGGCCATGCTGAGCCCCATCTGCCCACAGTTCCCTGTGGGGGAGGCTGTTCAATTTCAAGGATTTGGGAGTTAACTATGAACAGCTGCTACAAATTTACAAGGAAATAACTATATTAAAAACATTAACATGTAGTAGAGAGCAAAGGACTAATAGGGACCTACAGTAGAGCACAGAGAACTCTACTCAATACTCTTCAATGACCTATATGGGAAAAAAACCTAAAGAAGAGTAGATATGTATAAACCTATAAGCGGTTCACTTTACTATATATCTAAAACTAACACAATATTGTCGATCAACTCTACTCCAATAAAATTTAAAAGCAGACAAAACGGCCAGCCAGCCTACCGGGGTGGAGACTGCATGCTTGGTTCTGAGCCCCTGGGACATCTTTATTCACATCTGGAGATGATGACCACAGGGCTTACAACCCCTTCCAGAGAGGACAGATCAAAGGCTCCTACTAGACCTCAGTTTATGCTTGCAGAGTTGTGCTACAATCACCTCTGGTTCCAGAATGTTCCATCCCCCAAAAGGAAGTCTGTTCCCATCAGCAGTAACCCGCCTCAGCCCCTGACAACCAGGAACCCACTCTCTGTGTCCCTGTATCAGCCTGTTCTGGACGTTTCCCACCAGTGGAATCACACCCCGCGTGTCCTTCTGTGTCTGCTTCTCTCCTGAGCATCGTGTTCTCAGGGTCTGGCCCCGTGGTAGCAAGTGTCAGGGCTTCTCTTCTTTCTGTAGCTGAGGGACGCTCCTGGGTGTGGAGGGACACACTCACCCATGGAAGGACACCTAGCTGCGTCCACTCTTGGGCCCCGGTGAAGACGGTGGCTACAGTGCTCCTGCACTGTCTCCCTCCCAAGCGCTCCCCACAGCTAGAATGGCTGGGCCTGGGGAGGCTCTAGCTTAACTGCCGGAGGAACTGGAGGCTGCCTCCCTCAACTGGCCCGCTCCTGGAGCCCTCCACTGCCTCCAGTGGTTCTGTCTGCATTTCCCCAACGGTCTGGCTCCACCTCCAGACACACGCCTTCCCTAGCACTCCCTCCCTGCATCCAGCACCAGACACACTCCAGTGAATCACTCATTGCCTGTGGGAACAGCAGCCACAGGGGATGCGCTGAAGGGCTGAAGGGCTGAGGGTCTTCACAGGGAGGCAAGACAAGGGCCTTCCCACCGAGAGAGGAGGTGAGCCAGGAGCCAGAGTGCAACCTGGCTCAGAGAAGCTGGAAACCTGACTTCATGGAGTTTGTGCCCATGACTCAGTAACACGCCAGTGTGGGATTCATGCAGAGAGGGTCCATGCCCTGCAAACACCTGGGTACCTCCTGCTCCCAGACAACACACCTGCAGAGGTGACCCTCCTTTCTCTGAAATCCTGCAAGATTCCACAACAAGTGGATACCAAAAGCCCCTTACCCCTGGATGGACACTCATGGTTTCCTGCCAGATTTTCCTTCCTGTCAGAAATTAACTAAAACACAGGTCCGTGCAAGCACTCCCACACACAAAGGTGCACCAGAGGGGGTCATAGAGCCCACGAGAGGCTCAAAGACAGCAAGGAGACGCCGGCATTCTCCTGTCTCCTTGCCCAAGGACACTTCGGGCACTGCAGCCAGGTGCCCCTGCCCACGAGCGGCAGAGGGAGAGCTGGGGAGCATACGGCTGGGACAGGACACTTCAGGGCCCTGACCCAGGGGACGGAGGAGCCATGCATGGGAGGTCTGGAGGGACAGCGGCCCAACCAGGAAGACCAAACATGGGAACAAAGTAGGGGAAGGGACGGCTGGAAATTGGGCTCGACTTCCTGGCCAACAAGATATGGGTGCGTCCGCGTCGCTGGAGGAATGGTGGGCAGAGGCCTTGCAGTCCGCCATGCCGCTGCTGCGACCTACTCATCCCACAGAGGCAGGGGCTGAGGTGTGGGTCCCACTTTGTGCAAACGGCTTTTATGGGGCAGCATCACCAAACATCACTCTGCCTCAACAACACACACAAGGAACCCTCCAGAGACCTCACTTCCCTGTACTCCAACCCCCAACTCTCCTGGAGGCCCTCCCTGGTCTGCAGCACAGGGCACTCGACCCCCGACGTCCTGCCCTGACTCCATTCTGAGCCATGACCCCGAGATCCACAGCGGCCTTGACACCTGTCTGGCCTCCAGCTGCAAACCTTTCTGAGTCCGCAGAGCTGCCTTCTAAAAGCCGCAAAGCCAAGAGACTTGTGCCCTCGGGCTGACTGGGAGGTCGCCAGGTGCAGGACTGAGGCCCAGGGTGGGGACTCTGCCCCCGCAGCCCCTCCTCCAGTGCTGCCTCTGGGTAATGCCCAATGCCTACTATAAGTGAGCCTTTGCACCAGGAGTGCCGTGCTAGCCCCCATGCCGTGTCCCTGGGGTCCTGGTGTGCAGCACAGGGACAGCAACCAGGCCTGAAACTAGAAGCTGTGGCGGGTGTGCTGCCCCTTCCCGGCCCCCCAGCCCACGTGGCCCTGACGAGACACCAGAGGCCTGCCCCATCTGTCAGCCCCTGGACAATAAGGCAGGCGTGTGGCCACCACAAGGTCACTGCCTGCAGGGGACAGTGGACACCAGGAGACGGGTGAGGAGTCCAGACCCTGACCCTCCAGCGATAGGACGCCAGTGCCTACTCAGCCCACAAACAGCAGCTACCACCCGCCACGCCATAGGGGTCTTCCTGGGTCCTCTCTTGGGACCTCAGGAGGGGCGGCCAGAGCGAGTCACCCACTGGCCTGTGGGGCACAGGAACGAGAGAGTGGACACAGGACTAAAAGCAGAGCAAACGCTGCCAGGAGCTGGAAGCCGGCAGGTGCCCCGGCCCACCTGGTGAACCAGGGAGCGGATGTGTGTGATGTCAGCACAGGCGCTAAAACTCATGGGGGATGGAGGGACCCAGCCCTACACCCGACCCGAAAGCAAGCCAGTCTCACCCCACCAGCACGGCCCCCAGTTCCTCCCAAGGGCACCTGGACTCACTCCTCACTCAAGGAAGGGCCCCCAGGGGTGTGGACTCTGTCAGGCCCTCGTGGTCAACTTAAGCCCCAGGCAGGCAGGGCTCCCAGCCCACCCCCAACTCCCCCAGTGACCCCTGGCCTGCCTTCCAGCTCAGGGGGCTTACCTGCTGCGTTCTCCTGGGGGTCCTCCATCTTGTCAGAGCCAGGGCCAGGCCCCCTGCCAGGGGCCTCTCCTGCTCCACGGGCTGGCCTCCACCTCCAGGGGCCATGCTGAGCCCCATCTGCCCACAGTTCCCTGTGGGGGAGGCTGTTCAATTTCAAGGATTTGGGAGTTAACTATGAACAGCTGCTACAAATTTACAAGGAAATAACTATATTAAAAACATTAACATGTAGTAGAGAGCAAAGGACTAATAGGGACCTACAGTAGAGCACAGAGAACTCTACTCAATACTCTTCAATGACCTATATGGGAAAAAAACCTAAAGAAGAGTAGATATGTATAAACCTATAAGCGGTTCACTTTACTATATATCTAAAACTAACACAATATTGTCGATCAACTCTACTCCAATAAAATTTAAAAGCAGACAAAACGGCCAGCCAGCCTACCGGGGTGGAGACTGCATGCTTGGTTCTGAGCCCCTGGGACATCTTTATTCACATCTGGAGATGATGACCACAGGGCTTACAACCCCTTCCAGAGAGGACAGATCAAAGGCTCCTACTAGACCTCAGTTTATGCTTGCAGAGTTGTGCTACAATCACCTCTGGTTCCAGAATGTTCCATCCCCCAAAAGGAAGTCTGTTCCCATCAGCAGTAACCCGCCTCAGCCCCTGACAACCAGGAACCCACTCTCTGTGTCCCTGTATCAGCCTGTTCTGGACGTTTCCCACCAGTGGAATCACACCCTGCGTGTCCTTCTGTGTCTGCTTCTCTCCTGAGCATCGTGTTCTCAGGGTCTGGCCCCGTGGTAGCAAGTGTCAGGGCTTCTCTTCTTTCTGTAGCTGAGGGACGCTCCTGGGTGTGGAGGGACACACTCACCCATGGAAGGACACCTAGCTGCGTCCACTCTTGGGCCCCGGTGAAGACGGTGGCTACAGTGCTCCTGCACTGTCTCCCTCCCAAGCGCTCCCCACAGCTAGAATGGCTGGGCCTGGGGAGGCTCTAGCTTAACTGCCGGAGGAACTGGAGGCTGCCTCCCTCAACTGGCCCGCTCCTGGAGCCCTCCACTGCCTCCAGTGGTTCTGATCTGCATTTCCCCAACGGTCTGGCTCCACCTCCAGACACACGCCTTCCCTAGCACTCCCTCCCTGCATCCAGCACCAGACACACTCCAGTGAATCACTCATTGCCTGTGGGAACAGCAGCCACAGGGGATGCGCTGAAGGGCTGAAGGGCTGAGGGTCTTCACAGGGAGGCAAGACAAGGGCCTTCCCACCGAGAGAGGAGGTGAGCCAGGAGCCAGAGTGCAACCTGGCTCAGAGAAGCTGGAAACCTGACTTCATGGAGTTTGTGCCCATGACTCAGTAACACGCCAGTGTGGGATTCATGCAGAGAGGGTCCATGCCCTGCAAACACCTGGGTACCTCCTGCTCCCAGACAACACACCTGCAGAGGTGACCCTCCTTTCTCTGAAATCCTGCAAGATTCCACAACAAGTGGATACCAAAAGCCCCTTACCCCTGGATGGACACTCATGGTTTCCTGCCAGATTTTCCTTCCTGTCAGAAATTAACTAAAACACAGGTCCGTGCAAGCACTCCCACACACAAAGGTGCACCAGAGGGGGTCATAGAGCCCACGAGAGGCTCAAAGACAGCAAGGAGACACCGGCATTCTCCTGTCTCCTTGCCCAAGGACACTTCGGGCACTGCAGCCAGGTGCCCCTGCCCACGAGCGGCAGAGGGAGAGCTGGGGAGCATACGGCTGGGACAGGACACTTCAGGGCCCTGACCCAGGGGACGGAGGAGCCATGCATGGGAGGTCTGGAGGGACAGCGGCCCAACCAGGAAGACCAAACATGGGAACAAAGTAGGGGAAGGGACGGCTGGAAATTGGGCTCGACTTCCTGGCCAACAAGATATGGGTGCGTCCGCGTCGCTGGAGGAATGGTGGGCAGAGGCCTTGCAGTCCGCCATGCCGCTGCTGCGACCTACTCATCCCACAGAGGCAGGGGCTGAGGTGTGGGTCCCACTTTGTGCAAACGGCTTTTATGGGGCAGCATCACCAAACATCACTCTGCCTCAACAACACACACAAGGAACCCTCCAGGAGACCTCACTTCCCTGTACTCCAACCCCCAACTCTCCTGGAGGCCCTCCCTGGTCTGCAGCACAGGGCACTCGACCCCCGACGTCCTGCCCTGACTCCATTCTGAGCCATGACCCCGAGATCCACAGCGGCCTTGACACCTGTCTGGCCTCCAGCTGCAAACCTTTCTGAGTCCGCAGAGCTGCCTTCTAAAAGCCGCAAAGCCAAGAGACTTGTGCCCTCGGGCTGACTGGGAGGTCGCCAGGTGCAGGACTGAGGCCCAGGGTGGGGACTCTGCCCCCGCAGCCCCTCCTCCAGTGCTGCCTCTGGGTAATGCCCAATGCCTACTATAAGTGAGCCTTTGCACCAGGAGTGCCGTGCTAGCCCCCATGCCGTGTCCCTGGGGTCCTGGTGTGCAGCACAGGGACAGCAACCAGGCCTGAAACTAGAAGCTGTGGCGGGTGTGCTGCCCCTGCCCGGCCCCCCAGCCCACGTGGCCCTGACGAGACACCAGAGGCCTGCCCCATCTGTCAGCCCCTGGACAATAAGGCAGGCGTGTGGCCACCACAAGGTCACTGCCTGCAGGGGACAGTGGACACCAGGAGACGGGTGAGGAGTCCAGACCCTGACCCTCCAGCGATAGGACGCCAGTGCCTACTCAGCCCACAAACAGCAGCTACCACCCGCCACGCCATAGGGGTCTTCCTGGGTCCTCTCTTGGGACCCCAGGAGGGGCGGCCAGAGCGAGTCACCCACTGGCCTGTGGGGCACAGGAACGAGAGAGTGGACACAGGACTAAAAGCAGAGCAAACGCTGCCAGGAGCTGGAAGCCGGCAGGTGCCCCGGCCCACCTGGTGAACCAGGGAGCGGATGTGTGTGATGTCAGCACAGGCGCTAAAACTCATGGGGGATGGAGGGACCCAGCCCTACACCCGACCCGAAAGCAAGCCAGTCTCACCCCACCAGCACGGCCCCCAGTTCCTCCCAAGGGCACCTGGACTCACTCCTCACTCAAGGAAGGGCCCCCAGGGGTGTGGACTCTGCTCAGGCCCTCGTGGTCAACTTAAGCCCCAGGCAGGCAGGGCTCCCAGCCCACCCCCAACTCCCCCAGTGACCCCTGGCCTGCCTTCCAGCTCAGGGGGCTTACCTGCTGCGTTCTCCTGGGGGTCCTCCATCTTGTCAGAGCCAGGGCCAGGCCCCCTGCCAGGGGCCTCAGGAACCCCCTTCTCTGACCGTCTCCACCCAGTGATGTCACAGTCCCCGCTGACATCATGGGCACAGCCCTGGGCCAGTCAGGATGCATCTGGAGCACTGGCAGCGGCTTCCCTCCTAGGGGTGGCCCCACCACACACTGCGGGCTCTGCCGTGGAAGCCACCTGGGAAGCGCAGGGCTCCGGGGTGATCCTGGCCACAGCCCCCCTCAGGCACCTCCAGACACACACATCCCCCTCCTCAGGCTGAGCCTACTGACTTATGTAGGCAGGGTCTCCCTCCAGGAGTCACCAAGGTCCTGGGCCTCAGCCACACAGACACACCAAGTGCCAGGTTGTGGCATCTATGCACCACTCCCTGAAAAGGACCCAGGCTCTGGAGATGCGCCAGCCCAGGGGGCTGCAGCCTGGACGCCTAAGGTCACTGACAGGTAGTGTTACAGCAGAGAGAAAGGGAGTGGGACAAAAATGGGGACCAGACCCCAGGACGAGGCCAGCGCCCAAATGATATCAAGCAGAAACAGTTCACGACACAGGGATTTAAAGACAGCGGAACACAACACTGGATAAATGGGAAAGGAGGGGGCGTCGCTGGGCAGGGGCTGCAGCAACCCTGAGGGAAAGGCCCTGTGCGAGGACATGCAGGGTTCATTGAGAAAGGCAAGGAAGACGGTCAGAGCTCATGCTCGGGGTTCATGAAGAGCAGGTGTGGGCAGATGGGCAGGTTCAGCCAAGTTACAGATGAGCCCAGAAGGATGTGGGACTCAGCACTTTCCCTGCAGCTTTCCACAGACTTAAACACGAGCATGACAAACCCCTCGGCCCCAGCCTAGCACGCAGCAGGCGCTTCCATGGGGAGGGGTTAGCTGGACATCAGGAATGGGTGGGGCCGGGCCATGGGTTTGCTGGAGTGACCAACAGCTTGCTCCCGGGGCACACTTGAAAACCCCCATGACTGAGAGCTAAAAGAGAGATGCAGAGAAGAGGGATAGGGGAGGGACACAAAAGGCGCTCAAACCTCACATAACGCCTGGTGAGAAGGGACAAATGAAGGCACGGAGCCGGGGCTAGACGGCCACATGGGCCACAGGTGAGAAGACAGGTACACATACAGAAATGGCTGTACCCCCAACAGGAGAGCCAGCGACTGGCAGAGCCTGGGAGCAGAGAGGATGGGGGAAGCGTGGGCCCTGGCTGAGGACGATGCACCAGCACCGGCCCATCAGCTGAGACACTAGCAACACTCAACTGAGGTGTGACCCACGGGGACCCCAAATTGATCCACAGACACGCTATAAACCTAACACTGCTCTGAAACAAGAGTCTACTTAAAAAAACAACCTCCACCACCTCTGGCAGCACCCCCCCAGACCCCCTCTCCCTCTACATGGTGCCAGGTGGGCACACTCCTACCCAGGACCTTTGCACCTGCAGCCAAGCACCCTCCCGGCCCCCTGGCCTCCACCACAGCGCTCGCCATGCCGCCAGTCCAGCAAGCACCCATCCCAGGGACACAGTGGGCACCAGGCAGGAGCACGGCTGCTCCTTGGGGTCCACAATCCCCAGAGGAGAGCAGGGAAGCCAGGTGAGGCCCTGGCCAGTCAGAGAGAAAGACTGAGCCCCAACTGAGCACAGGGTGGGGGCACGAGCCCTGAAAATGATGGAAACGTGGATTCTGGGGCCAGATGAGGGGTAGAAGCCTAATGACCTGCAGGGCAGCCCCACGGTGCCCTGTGCCTGCCCCATGCCTACTGGAATCCTGGCTGGCCTCTGCTAGCAGGTGCAAACTCTCCTGAGCTCAGAACAGTGCAGAGGGAGATGGGAGAGCTGGGCTGCACTAACCTCCAGACTGTGTAGCCTCAGCCCAGGGCAAGGGGCTGTGCGGGCAGACACATGAAAGACACGAAAGGGCCGGAGCACCTGCGGACCCACCAGAAAACCACATGCCCTGCCTCCCCGTCTTACTGCAGCTGGCCGAGCATCACTCACCCACCAGCTCCCCTGCTGGGGGAGATGGCTCCTTTAGTCTGGACGGGTCCTCAGAGATTGGCACATCCTAGACAAGGACCCAGCCCCTCTGCTCAGGACTGGTGGTTGAGGGAGGACCAGCACCCACCCACCACATGGGATCCCGTGTCCCAACTGGAGCCTCCCCAGACCTGGTGCAGCAGCGGGAGGGCCAGGCCAAGGCACGGGAGCACACGCCCCAGGGAGGATGGCTTCACTCCTGTGGGCACAGCTGGAATGGTCTCTCTCCTCAAGGAGACCCACAGCCACTCCCAAGGGGGAGCGGAGCACAGCGAGCAGCCAGACCCATGTGTAACACACCCATGGTGTGTGGGGTTTGGAAGTACGTCACTGACGTGTGAACAGTGCCCACCGCCTAGATTCTGAGTGAGTTCTCAAAACTTTACCACGCTTGGCAGAAACACCCATTTTCCTCAATGTGTGCGTGTCTTTTGCCCCTGAGGAACACCGACGACTGGATGGGATCTACGGAAACACGCGGCCAAGGCACCTGGCCTGTGGGGCTGCAGTCCCTCCCGGCACCCAACACACCTGATCAGAGGGGCACCAGGATGGAAGACCATGGCCGGCCTGAGGGTCTGAGACGTCAAGGGGCAGGGCCGCCCTGGACCATGTCCTCTGAAAGGCTGGCGCTCCAGAAAGTGCAGGGCAGCGGGAAGACGGTCTTCCAGAAAATGGCCAGGGTTCCCAGGCTCAGAGGAGGCAGAGACACCACACCAGGGTCAGACCCTAACCCAGGACAGGACACAGAACCTGGAGAGGGAGCCTGCAAGGACAGGGATAAATAGGACCCTCCTCCACAGGGCACCCACCATGGAAAACGGCAATTCCTCACAAGAGTCACCACTCGATCAGTATACACCTGGGAGAACCGAGAACATATCCACACAGACCTGTGTGCCCAGCACACAGGCATCCACAGCCGCTAGACTCATGATGGCTACGAGGCCCACACAATCCAGGGAACACACGTGTCCCTCCACACAGGCGTGTCCTTCAACCAAGAAAAGGCGTGAAGCCCTGACATTCATTACCACGTGGAGGGACCCTGAGAACACAATGCTCAGTGAGAGCAGCAGACACAGAAGGACCCACAGGGTGTGATTCCACTGACAGGAAACGTCTAGAACAGGCCGATCCACAGACAGTACTGTGGGGTAGCGGTTCTCAGGGGCTGCGGTTCTTGAATTGATTTTGGTGAAAGTTGCACAATTTGTGAATATACTAAAACCACCGAGGTCTCCTCTCCAGTGAACTTTATGGTCGGTGAGGTGTATCTTAATTAAATCCAGTTTAGTGTGTGGCATCACAATAAAGCTGTCAGGAAGAGCGCAGGGCTGGGTGGGCAGCCCAGAGCAGGGCTCCTCTGTCCAGTGTGGGTCAAAGTCCAAGCCCCAGGCCAGAGCCACACCTCCCGCTCCTGTGACAGATGCAGTAACCATTTCAGACAGGAATCAAGAGGTGTGCACCCACAGGAAGAGAAGCCAGGGAAAAGGTGGGAGGGGAGGAAGGACAGCTCAGTCTTCCCCAGCAGCGCTGGACCAGGCTGAGGGGACACAGAACTCACCCACTGCTCACCCTGCGCTTTTCAAACCAGCCAGGGCGGCCACCTGGCTCATGCTTACCCGCATCACTCTGGGCTACCCTCCCCACCCGAGCCACCCTGCTGGCCTCTGGCCTGTCTCTATCCATGAGCTGGCGGCACTCCAACCTTGGTCCCCCAGACTGGCCATGAGCGGGGAAAAACCCTTGGCCGAGAGGCTGCATCACAATCATCAGGTGGCCCACCTGCCCCCAGGGATGCTGGCTGGAAGGACCACCACCTGATGGCAGAGGTTCCACTCCAACCCGCCAGCGCCAGTGCAGCCCTGAGCCCCAGACGGACGGGAGGAGGACGCCAGCCCGGGGTGGCCAGACGCAGATTAAACACCAGACGCCCAGCAGACAACAGAAGGTCAGATAAGCAACGAGTTAACCTTTACTGCAAGTGTGTCCCACACACCACCCAGGGTACATTTATGCCAGGCAACTTTCGACCGTTTGTAGGAACTACAATTGCGCCTGGTGCCCCATGCTTTATCAGCAATATCTGGCCACGCCTGACAGCAGCGCCAACCTCCCGGCAGGACTCAGTCCCCAGGGCCCTGATGTTTTTCTACTCAAGCTCTGTATTTGTTAAAATTGCGTGTTTCCAATGAAAACTTAAGCTTCCAAATGGTGATAAGCCACACACACCCAAATATGAAGGAGGTAAACTACCTCAACAGTAACCTCTCACACCAACTATGTATTTGACCGTATCTTAGATACCCCAGACTAAATGAGACAAGCCTGTTTCTTTCCGCTTTCTAACCAGCACACTGTCCACCACCCACGTAGCTCTCATCCTGTCCATATTGGGGGCAGGGGCTGTGGGTCTTGATAAATATGTGTGCCTCCAAAAGACTCGGGAACACTTGCCCCCAGGGCACCAGCATGACCATTTCTGACCGGGAAGTCGAGGCCAGGGCGTGAGAGGCGCCAGTCATGCCCTACAGCCTGCCTGTACAGGGGCACAAGTTGGGAGCACAAGCCAGGGGCATGTGGAAACTAGCCAGGCTGGAGCTTTTGGGCCAAGGGTCTCATCATAGACTCTCCCTGGGCTGGCCACACAGGAAGCCCCCAAAGCCCAGCCACAGCCTGGAGACCAGAAATAAACCAGGAGGGATCCTGCAGGTCACCCTGAGGCCAGCCAGAGAGCGGCCCGAGGCAAGAACGGAGACA
>SJYC01121752.1:0-58094 GCA_006408675.1 Madoqua kirkii
CACTCACTGGACCGACTGCCTTGACACCGGGCAATGCCTGAACATTGTCCTGATGTGGCTGCCCTAAAGAATGACCGACCCACTCCAGCACCCACAGGGCGGAAGGGACAGACTCGGCCTAGAGAGCACGTCCCTGCCTATAGCTTCAGAGGAAACAAGCCCATGTCCTGGGGCCGGCAGGTGGAGGGAGGACTAGGCCTAGGCAAACAGCCCCACAACTGCTCCCTGCTGGTGTGAGAGCAGAGGCCGAGGCAGTGCACTGACGGAGGGCACAAGGGGTCCTGGAATCTGCCAGTGCCGCAGGTAAAGCCACACAAGCAAAGGGCTGCCAGGCCAGTGGGTCTCTGGGCGAATCCTGGGAAGGTGTGGCCTAGTACACGGTGTGATCTGGTTCCTATAAGATGCCAGGCTCCCAGTGTGGGCCCTGGAATAACCCCCAAGCCAATTCTAGAACCCACAAGGAAGGGAGCTCTCAGGGCTCTGCACTCTAGGCACCAACCCCATCCCTCTGTTGCACCCCTCTTCTCTCTCAAAGCCCTTGGTCTTCCCAGCATTATCTCCCTTGGATTTTTCATCTCAGCCTACTCCCCATCCAGCTGCCCCACATGCAGCCCCACTGGGTCACCCACCAGGCTCCCAGAGAGCCCTGCCACATGCCCATCAGCTGGGCCCTAGGACTGCAGCGAGCACGAGGGTCACTGCAAACACTCATCAAGGTCCCATGGAGGCTGCAGGTCCCACAGTGTGTGACGCTGCCCTGCAACCTGGGGTGGGGACGGCCGGACCTCCAAAATGGGGATTATGCTGGAGCACGCCAGGGGTGATGTTTAAGCACAACTTTCTAACACTCTGAGCTGTGTCCTGAACCAACATGAAGTCGTGACGCATGAGGTGTATCTGTTTCTACCTTTGAACAGTGATGCTGTGACCCAGGACGACACAGGACACGGTGTGCACCCGGACGCCCCCACCAGCCACCTGCAGGAGAGACTTCTGTTGCCTTTTCGCTCCTGCAGAGGCACTGCGGGCGGGGCGCTGGCAAGAGCAGCCCTGCCTGTGGCTCAGGCGCAGGGACACCTGGCTGGGGCCCCATGCATGCACTCACGCACACACGTGTGCATATGTTCTGCAGGATGGATCTGTGCAGTGAGAGGAAGTGCTCACCCTCCTTAAGTTTAAACTACCTGGCTTCTGCCGCTCACTCAAAGGGACTTACAGGAAAGCTCCAGACAGCTGGGCAAGCCAGATCAGTGGACCATCGGGGGCCGAGGGGTCACGTAGGGTTCTGAGAAGGAAACGCCGCCATTACCCCCTGGCTGAGAGTCCCACCAGCCATCTGTATGGGCCCCCATATCACAAGGTGCCATGGGTGGAGTTTCTCACGGAACTCCGCCCATGGCAACAAGAGGATGTAGGTTCTGCCAGGAGCTCAGCAGAAAATGGGCAGGACTGAGGGGCCGAGGCCAGAGGAGCCGGTTTTCCCACCCCCGGCCTCCTACTCAGGCTGCATCCAGTGGGCAGAGATGGTCCTGAGGAGCACAGGCCTTGGCAGAGGAAGGTCCTCCTCCTGGAGGTCACTTGGGCCTCGCTTACTCATATGTAGAAAGGGAGCTTGGGGACTTGCCCAGCAAGGCCCCTGAAGTGCCCAAAGAGGGTGAGGCAGGTGCAGAACTGCTCAAGGTGGGACCTTCTGCACCACGAGGCCTCGTTCCCTGACCAAGCAACAGAAAGAATCCCGACTCGTAGCTAGAGCGCACGTGCTGCCTAGATCACAACAGCAAGGCCCCTATTCAGGTATGACAACCCCAGAGAAACACCAGACACTGACGATGACCACGACCCAACCCCATACGCAGCTCCTTTACAAAAGCCCTTTCCAGGGAAACCAAGGGTGGCCCCCCACCACGCTGACCTGCCCAATGCCCCCCAGCCCTGCTGCTGGCTCCCTCCCCAGACTAAAGCCTTGTAAAGCCTCCCTATAAGGCCTCTGTGGTCCTAGGGGATAAAGGGGGGACGTCTAGAAATTTTTCAAGACAGAGACCAAGCCCCACAACACCCTGAAGAGAAACACTGCACATCTGAGGCAGCCATGGCAAGTCCATACGATGAGACTTTCCTGGTGTCCCAGGCTGTCCAGGGGACATGCCCTATCCCCAGGCACTGCCTTGTGGGGGCTGGGCCCTCCCTGAGTGCTACCCACCAGTAAATAAATCCCCAAGGCTCAGGTGGCCCCGCGGCTGTCTGGAACACCTCTCAGCTGGCTGGCTTCCCCGGAGCTGGGATAAGCAGATAGGACGCTTTCAGTTTATTAAAAAAAAAAAAAGAAGAAGAACCTCACCTACTTCCTCTTGCAAGCCAAAGGTAATTACTAGGTAGTCAGAAGGAGGAGGAGGTTCAGATGGAATCAGAAGCCACAATTCAGAGGAGTCTGTGTTCATAGGACCTGCTGTCACAGTTCAGAGCCAAGTGACTAGATGTCTGTCCCCAACCCACCTCAGAGAAATGAGAGGAACCCAGAATCTGATGAGAAGGCCTGACAGCAGGGGGGTAAAAAACCAGAGCCCTGCCCAACACCCGCTGCAGACCTTGGGGTCTTGCCTCTAGCTAGAGTGGAGGTCCAGCCAGCTCCTTCCAGATCTCCTTCTCTCTCTCCACTGCCAGATGCAGCAGACACAACTGGCCCCCAAATCTGGGAGCTGACCCCCACCAGCTAGATTCCCGGCCCACACACACCACCCCCATTCCATTCCTCAGAGGCTGAGCCACAGATACCACCGGAGGGGGTGAACTAAACATCTGGGGCTCCAGAGACAATAAGATGGGCTAGTAAAGTCTTGTCCAGCCCTGTGTGTGCTGCTGAGGATGCTATAGTCAGCCTGCCCTCCCACCCCGACCCCAACCCCTGCCTGCAGAGCCCAGAGCAGGCCACAATTTGGTGGAAACACAGCAGACAAAAACGAACTCCTGGCAACATCCACAAACTTCCCCCAGCAGCTCAGTCTGTTCCTTTCGGGGGCCACATCCAGCCCCCAGCGGCTACCCCCTTCCCTATCAGAGCCATCCTCCCCTTCAGATTCCTGTTTCCCCACTCATCCCTCACACCCTGAGCCAAAGGAGCCCCTGGGGGGGTCAGGAAACGCTTGTCTATGTCCCTCAGGGCAGGGACGAAGGTGCCCAGAAGCCCCTCAGGATGGATGTGTGGACACCCCGGGAGCTCCAGACACTGGCCCAGTCTGGGGGCCCCTATGGAAGGGGCTGAGGAGAGAATGCTGGACTCCACCTACGTGCACGGAACCCTCCAGGCCGTTTCCTGCAAACAATGCCATCCGGAGGCCAAGGGAATAACCCAGCTGCCCAAAGCCGGCCCAGGACGACGCCCCGGACGTCAGGGCAGGGCTTTCTCTCAGGCCCCCAGCCCGGTCCTGAACGCCTCCCCTGAGAAAACTGGGGCAGAGGGAGCAGGGGAAGCGCAGGACAGGGAGGGGGAGGTGTGGCTGCCGGGCACGCAGACGTCGGCCCCCCCTCCTTCATCTGAAGTGTTTCCGGAAAACAAAGCCGGTGGCGAGGGCGGAAGGGGGAGGCTCAGCCCGGCGAGCGCCGGGAGTTCCTGAGCGTCCCACAACAGGTCCCCCAGCCCAGACCCCTCCTGCTGTTCCCCCTTCCTGTCCCCAGCTCCCCCAACAAATCTGCACGGCCACAAAGGGACGAGTGTGCGCGCCAGCGTGGGGACGAGGGACGGGCCTAGCGGAGAGAGCTGGAAGGGCGGGAGGCTGGGGGGAGTGGGCAGTGGGCTTGAGCACTCAGATTCTGGAGAGCCGGGAATTGTATTTCCTCAGACTTCCTGGCCTCATCTGTCCTCTTCACTTTGACGTTCAAAAAAAAAAAAAAAAAATCTGCTCTTCAGTGCTCAACTCCCAGAAGAGCAGGGGGCATGGTACCCTCTCCAGAGGTTTTGAGCCTTAAACTTGAGCGCCAGCCTTGCCTCTATAAAATGCAGCGTGGCTGATGCAGATGAAAGACTGCAGAAAAAGCCACGACTGGGGTTGGGCCAGCCAGAGGCTGTCTGACTATGGGTAGGTAACTGACCCCTTCTGGTCCTCTGCATCTTCCTTTGTAAATTGTAACTGATGATACCCCATGCCGGTACATCATGGGCTGTCTCTTATACACATCTAGATGTGTATAAGAGACCGAGGCGGGGCAGTGGGCCTGAGCACTGGGGGTGAGGGGGCCATTGAAGGAGGGAGGTGGGGTGGGGCTGAGGGACGGACAGGCCAACAGTCAGGCGTGACGAATCCGTGGAGAACACTGAGGTCTAGAGTGAGGGAACAGTAGGGTCTGGAGTGAGAAATGGAGGAGGAGGGGAATAGTGAGGTCAGTAGTGTGAGGATCTGTAGGGAGTGAGAACTGGCAGGACCTGAGTTTGGGAGTCACTGGCAACGACAAGGTCTGGAGTGCAAGGGGGTGGGAATGAGGAGTTGGGTCGGCAGTGTGGGGACCACTGGGCCGTAGGGGCAGCTGGGGTCGCCGTGGGGGTGCAGTCGGGAATGCAAGGCTTCACAGAAGCAGGTCCACATTGTGGGCGTCTGCGAGGTCCAGGGGTCCGAACTGCGGGGTGCAGGAGATGTGGGGTCTGAGGAGTCTTCGAGACATATGAGTAGAGGGTCTGGGGGTCCGCGGGGGTGGGGCAGCAGGGCCAGGGCGCGTGTCCGCCGCCGCCAGCTAGGGCGCGCGCGTCGTTACCTGACAGCCTCCGCTGCGGCCGTGGCCCCGCGGCTGGACTGGGCGGCTTGGGCTCCTTCAGCAGCGATGCGCGGACCCCCGCTCCGGACCCTGTTCGCGCTCCGGCTCTGGCTCCGGCGCCCGCTTGGGTCCCCGCTCCCGCTCCCGCGCCGCCGCCGGCCTCCGCATGTTGGGCGCGGGCCGTCCCCGCCGCGCGGGCGCCCGGCTCGCCCCGGTCTCGCAGCGTCGCCCGCGGCCCGCGCTTACGCCGCCAGCGTCGCGGGGGAGGGCCCGGCGCCCACTGCGCAGCCGCTGGCGGCCTTGGGGCGCGCACGAGACGTCACCGAGGGCGGGGCCGGGGCGGTGCGCCCGCCGCTTTGCGGCAGCGGGTGACGCCGCGCGACAACTGCCGCGCTTTGCGGCCGCTCCAGGGTGGCTGGGCCGGAGCCCGCGGGGCTACCGGAGGCCCGCGGCCGTGAGGACACGCAGGGCTCAGGATGAACTGGGCCCGAGAAAGAACCGGGCCCAGTCCACCCTCCCAGGGGGCGGGGCTCCCTCCGCCGACCGTGGCCCACCCTGCCGTTGCCATGGCGACGCGTGGCCGGTCGCCCCAACACCGCCCCACCACGCTTCTGTGACGTCAAGGTCTCGCCACTTGACGTCACGGCCGGGCGGCTCCGCGGGGCGTGGTCAGTGCGGGGACCCGCCGACTTCCGGGGCGGGCGGCTGGAGTCGGGTTGGGTGGGGCTGGGAGCCGCTAGGGTTGTAGGTGATGGGCGGGCGGCGAGGCGGCGCTTCTCTGCGTCGTAAGAAGCGGTGACGTCAAAGAGGAGCCAAGGAGGGGGTCACCCAAGGTACTGGTCCCGCTGGGCCTTCCGGCCGAGCTAGGGCCCTGGCACGCAAGCTGGCACTCAACAAGTGTGGTCTGCAGACTATTGGCTCACGCACCATGTCATTCGGGGGGACTGGCAAGGGGCCCGCAGTGAGACCGTGCTCCACCTGGAGCCTCTTCCTGCGGGGAATTTTTACGGCGAAGGGAGACTCATCCACTCTCGACCTGGTGCCTGCTAGCGGCTCTGAGAATAGAATGGTGAACTAGACTGTTGGCTTGGCTTCCCAGCGAGTCCTCAGTCCTGAGCCTGGGGGATAGACAAGACAGAGACTAAATAGACATGACAGTTTCAGGTGGTGTTATAAGGTGGCTTGGAGCAGAATGACCGAAGGGCAGACCCTAAAGCCAAAAGCTAGATGTGGCGCATGGAAGGAAGACTTCCGTGGTCTCTGATTATCGTCCTGCTGTCCAGCAGCCAAAAACGGGGAAGGAGAAGTAAACCTGAGGGGAAAGGCGGAATGGCAGAGCTTTAGAGCTGCTTCTGCCACACTTCTCCTTCAACCCCTTGTAATGTCGACACCTCCAGGAAGCCCAAGGCACGTCCCCGTGTTGTCCTTTCTCAATTGCTCCTCACCCGCTCCAACCTGAACCTTACCTTCGTTTCAAATCCACCTCCTCCACCAGCCATGCCAGACTAGGGGCCAGATTTCTTGCTCACTGCTGTGCCCACACACAGTATAAACTCAGTCTTTGTGGTCACCATGTGTGGTTCATTTGTTATGAACGAAACAACCGACGACTCTAAGGTCCTTCCAGATTCTGGAGAGCCGGGAATTGTATTTCCTCAGACTTCCTGGCCTCATCTGTCCTCTTCACTTTGACGTTCAAAAAAAAAAAAAAAAAATCTGCTCTTCAGTGCTCAACTCCCAGAAGAGCAGGGGGCATGGTACCCTCTCCAGAGGTTTTGAGCCTTAAACTTGAGCGCCAGCCTTGCCTCTATAAAATGCAGCGTGGCTGGTGCAGATGAAAGACTGCAGAAAAAGCCACGACTGGGGTTGGGCCAGCCAGAGGCTGTCTGACTATGGGTAGGTAACTGACCCCTTCTGGTCCTCTGCATCTTCCTTTGTAAATTGTAACTGATGATACCCCATGCCGGTACATCATGGGAATCCATGGGTTAGTGAATAAAGAACTGCCAGCACAGGACCTTCTGCGTCACATGGACATATTTCTAATCACCTCAGATCTGTGAAAAAGCAAACAGGTTTCAAAGCTTCCTCTTTTTTTAATCTGCTTCAAATGGGGCCCACATGTTCCTGCTTCGTTTCGGCTTTGATCATGGGGACACCATTTAGGAAAGTTGAGATAGAGAAAAAAAATACCCTTTGGTACTCTGACAAAATAACATTGTAAAGAGGATGAGCTTGTCTCCCCATTGCCCCCATCCCTCAAGGGTAAGTCAAACAACATCCCAGCTTTCTAATAAATCCTAAACAGCTGTTGATTTCAGCAAGAGACAAACAGAAAGTGCTCTCTTCTGTTCGTTTTACCCATGAAAGAGGCAGGTCCATGGAAACATCCCAGGACAGGTTCAGGGCTGCATCCTGGTTGTCCAGCTCCAGCACACAAACACAAGTTGGGGGGCCATGTGCTTTTGTTGAACTGAATGGAAATAACCCTCCCTATGGCCAGTTTTTTCCCCCAGTGGGACAGGGACTTGGACACAGATATTCTGTTTTGAAATGTGGAAAGTGAGGCTTACAGAGCTCAAGTAAAGTGCCCAGTGTCTCCCAGAACTGACCTCCAATTCAGCTGCCCTCCAGCAGAGGGTAGAGGGTGGGCCCAACACCCCCACCCCAATCCCAGTGGCTGCTGGCGAGGTCTGGCAACATACGCTCACCAGTGATTGGGTTGTGAGCTACGTAGCGTAAAGCAAGGTCAGAAGACAAGAGGCTGTGCGGAGCAGCCATGAAAACTCTGCGCTTCCACTGCAGGGGGCACTGTTCTGTCCCTGGTCAGGGAATGCTGCATGCTGCTACTGCTGCTGCTGCTGCTGCTGCTAAGTCGCTTCAGTCGTGTCCGACTCTGTGCAACCCCATAGACGACAGCCCACCAGGCTCCTCCGTCCCTGGGATTCTCCAGGCAAGAACACTGGAGTGGGTTGCCGTTTCCTTCTCCAATGCATGAAAGTGAAAAGTAAAAGTGAAGTCGCTCAGTCGTTTCTGACTCTCTGCGACCGAGGACTGTAGCCTACCAGGCTCCTCCGTCCATGGGATTCTCCAAGCAAGAGTACTGGAGTGGGGTTGCCATTGCCAGCCAAAAAAAAAAAGGAAAAACCAAGGCCTCAAGGATGCAGAAGCTCCTGGGGCACTTCACTCCAGGGGTCTACCCATCATCCTCTGAGAACAGCCCCAAGCAATCAGGTCTGTACCATGTGACTGCCCCACCATATCTGATTGGCTCATGAGTCAATCAGCGTCTCCTCTAGGAACTGGTCAGGAAATGGAGGCCAACGGATCTGATTTGTGTGAAATATGTCCCAGACGATGGCCCTTTGCCACTGCAGGGTCGCCATTGTTGAGATACAGTGTAGGCTGACCAAGCATCTCAACTTCCCGGGTCTCCTGGGACCCTGACTTCTCATTGCTAAGACGTGAAATCCCACCAAACCAGATTTAGTCCCCTGAGCACAGGACATACAGTGTCCTACTTGTCCCCAAGGGGTCCCCACAAGGAACTCCTTTGCCCCACTCTTAGGGGGCCGAGGACTGGACAGATAAAGGCTTGGATTTATTGTTTAGTCGCTAAGTCATGCCCGACCCATTTTAGCACCCCCAAAATTCATATTCCACCTGAAACCTCAGAACGTGACTTTGCTTGTAAAGTGTTTGCTGATGTCATCAGTTAAGATGAGGTCATGTTGGATCATGCCTCTTGATGAGGGTCAAAGAGAAGAGTGAAAAAGCTGACTTAAAACTCATTCAAAAAACTAAGATCATGGCATCGAATCCCATCACTTAATGGCAAATAGATGAAGAAAAAGTGGAAACAGTCACAGATTTTATTTTCTTGGGCTCTGAAATCACTGCAGATGGTGACTGCAGCCATGAAATTAAAAGACACTTGCTTCCTGGAAGAAAAGCTATGACAAAACCTAAATAGCATATTAAAAAGCAGAGACGTTACTTTGCTGACAAAGGTCCATCTAATCAAAACAATGGTTTCTCCAAGTAGTCCTGAACGGATATGAGATTTGGAACATAAAGAAGGCTGAGCCCCAAAGAACTGATGCTTTCAAATTGTGGTCCTGGAGAAGGCTGTTGAGAGTCCCTTGGACAGCAAGATGAAATAGTCAGTCCTAAAGGAAATCAACCCTGAATATTCATTGGAAGAACTCATGCTGAAGCTTCAATACTTTGGCCAGCTGATGTGAAGAACTGACTCACTGGAAAAGACTGATGTTGGGAAAGATTGAGGGCAGGAGAAGGGGGTGGCAGGGGATAGCATCATTGACTCAATGGAGAGGAGTTTGAGCAAACTCAGAGATCGTGAAGGACAGAGAAGCCTGGCATGCTGCAGTCCATGGGGTCACAAAGACACCTGAGGCCAGCTCACCCAGGGGCCAGGCTGTGGTCCTGCCCTCTCACCATGCAGGATGCTTCAGAAGATGGTGTCCTGTTAGCATCTCTTGGTCCTTATAGCAACCTTCGCTCACACCTGAACAGGGTCTGACTCATGGTCCCCAGTCACCCACCAATGCCGTAGGTATTGGCCAAGTTTCCGTAAATCAATTTACTCTGAAGTATCAACTCCAGTGACCTCCTGGCTGCCTCAAGAGAGGCACCCAGCTGACCTGTTGGGTGAGCAGAAGCCATGAGGCAGTGGAGAAGACATTTTGGGTCTGGTTGGCGATAGCTTAGGTCATAGGAACAGAAATGAAGACTGACCAGGCGAGCAGGTGTGTCTAGGGGTGGCCAGAACAAAGCACCCTGACTGGATGGCTTCAACAACAGAGATTTTCCCCTGGTTCTGGAAGCCAGAAGTTCAAGGTTGAGGTGTCTCAGTGGTGTTCCCTCTGAAGGGGGGAATGAAGGCCCTTTGAGCAGCTGGTAGTTCTCTGACCCTGGCTGCATCTCCCCCTGTCCAGTGGCATTCTCCCAGCCTCGGTGTCTGGGTTCACATTTCCCCTTGGATAAGAATACCAGCCAGCCATTGTATGTTGGGGCCATCCCACCCCAGTCCCATCTGAACTAATCCCATGTGCACTCAAGGTGACATGTCCATATCCTGGTCAAGAGCAGCCCCTCCCCTCAGGGGTCCTGCTGAGGATGCTCTCAGCATAGCCTGCCCCGTGGGAAGGTCTTCCTCCTCAATGGTGCCCACCACCATCATGAACATGGCTCTCATCCATCCCAGGGCCCTGTCCCCCACGGCCAGAGCCCCTCACTGCAGCTTCAGCTCTTCCTGCTCTGAAAGTTGTGGTTTTCCTGGACAGGCTGAGCAGTGGCTCCACATCCTAAAACATGGGACCTTCCCTGGAATCAGGGTCTTTTCAGACGTATTAAAGCTGATGCAGCTGAGGTCGTGCTGCTGTGGGGTGCACCCCAAATCCAAGGATGGTTACAAGGTAAATAAAAACCTTTTTTTTTTTTTTTTGGCCATGCTAATCTTATTTCCCTAACTACAGATCAAACCTGCGTTCCCTGCACCCCTGCAATGGATGTGTGAAGTCCTAAATCATTGGACTACCAGGCAAGTCCCCAGGGACAGTGTCCTTGTAAGAGACAGGAAAGTTTATGAGGACAGGCAAAGCCTGGAGTCACTGGGGCCTGGGAAAGGCTGGAAGGCTGTTGCCCTGGGGCCTGAAATACATTCTGGCCACACCTGGATCCAGAACCAGGAGGAATCAATCCTTCATTTAGGCCCCAAGTCAGTGGTCCCATTCCAGCCACCCCAGCAGAAAAGCTACCTTCTCAACCTGGCCTCCATCCCCTCACCTCCACCCCGTCCTGTGGCTCCTGTATCACCTCTGAGTCCAGGTTGCAGATCCCCTCCCCTGGGCCCACCTGGGCCACCCATCCTATCTCCAGCAGGCATTGTTCATCCTCCAGGTGCTCTTGCCCACCAACCTGTGTCCCCCACAGCCTGGTCTCACTTGTGGATACTCTCGGGGCAGCTGTGACGGAGCATGGCAGACTGCACCCACCCAAGTATCCCCTTGGGAGGGCAGAGGCTAAGATCTTGTGTCCCAGGCTGGCTCTTGCCAAGGGACCACCTACCGACCCCCAGGTTTGGAGATTGCAGCCAATCTGGGGTTATAGAGGCCTCACCCCAACTCTTCCTCCACTTTCATGTGGCCCCTCCCCACGTGTCTGTGTCCAAACATTCCCCCTTGTGAGGCCCAGTCCTGCTGCGTCAGGATCACCTGCTCCCGCACGACACTCCCTTAACTAACCAGGCAAGTCCTGCTCTGAGATGTAGGGTCAGAACCTCACATGAACTTGGGGTTTCAGCATGCAGAAGCCCCTATCACTTACTTTGGGTCCTTTCTCTCTGGGCGTCCGCTGCCCTCCCCCAGTGTCTGTGGACTGACAGATGCACTGCTTCCGTCCCGTGTCTACATGGGGTGTCCACTCTGCCACCAGGGCCCCAAGAGTCAGGAGGGGCCCCTGCAGACCAAGCTGCTCCTACTCCAGCGGCTTCTGTCCTTGCGTCTTCTTCACAGCAAGTGGTGCTGGTATTTCATTTTCTGCAAATTTCCTTTTTCAAGTGAAAGCTGTTGAGGGTGAGAGAACATGACTGAAAGTAAACAAGGGAATGACCCCAAGGTGCAAGGATATGGCTGCCGGCTCCTCTGTGGTGGGTCAGGGCAGGGTCCCCAGGCAAGGCAGCTGGCAGCATGGACGGGACTCGGCCCAGGCGCACAGACGGTCCTGGTTTATTCCTCTCGAGGCCACAGGCACCAGGATCCATGGGAGGAATGCTCTCAGAAAACTCTCTTGGAGGTTCACCTGATGCACAAAGCATGTCTTTATTTCCTGGATATTTTCACGTAACAAAAACCACAATGCACAGTGAGGAGCGGGGGTGGGGTGGGTGCTGTGGGCACAACCTACTACCTGCTCAGCGCCCATCAAAAGCAGCGCCCCAGACACGGGAGGCTTGGCCCCACTGGGAGCGCGACGCTCGCCTCATCACAGGAGGTGGCCTTGGGGACGTGAGGGGACCTGGTTTCCCATCTGGGCCCCAGACCCCGGTGTTCTCGCAGCCGTGGCCACTTTCAGGCACCACAGGGCATTCGGCAGGAGTAGCCAAGCAAGCAGGCATAGGGGGCGGCCTCGGAGAGAGACCCGGCGGCCAGTGGGACAGGAAGTACAGCTTGTCCTGAGCAGCCGGGCAGCTGGGAGGCAAGAGGCAGTGTCAGGGCACCCGAGACCTAGCCCACGAGGGCCTAGAAGACACTGGGAGGCGTCTCTGGCCCTTCCCCTCACAGAAGTGCTGGCTGCTTATGTGGGAAGGAGAAAGCAGGGATTCAAATTCATAATAAGGCACAGACTTATTGAGTCTCCCTTGTTCTTGTCCTTCAGGTTGGCGACTCCAGCTCCTGCCCTGCAGCAGGGGAAGGGCTCCACTCTCAAGATGCACCTGTGTGCCATCTGTTTCCAGCGAGGCAGGCTGGTGGCTCCCTCCCCCTCCACCACAGGCTCTAAGGAGGCTCTGCCTGAAGGTCTCAGTTCTGAGACCCCCTCCATGGGACAAGCGTGGCCCCAGACAGCGAGGTTGGGGGCAAGCTGCCAATGGACGACAGACACAGAAGGGGCGCAGTAGTTCCTATCATGAGACGGAGGTGGTGAATCAGCCTCTGGGCCTCCCCGTGGGCTCGCCCACCAGAGGACCAGCCACCACCCAGGCCCTCAGCCTCCCACCAGACACAGACCCTGGTGCCTGGCAGCCTCCCTCTTCAAGTCACTGGGCCAGGAGCGACTGCCTGGAAGGAGGCTGTGGGGGTGGACCGGGGCTGGGCCCTTCTCCATGTCATCAGTTCTGAGACAGGTGGCCCAGTCAGACCCCTGTGACCCCGAGGGAGAGGGTGTGGCTGCAGCACAGTGGATGTCGCCGTGACAAACGGCGCTCCAGACTATGGGGGGCATCCTGCCGGATGGCAGTGGCCAGACAGCTTCTGGGCAGAGCTGCCGAGGAGCCCTGCCTCAAGAGTGAGATGAATGTGGGCTCGGGCTGCCGAGAGCCCCTGGGCTGCCCTCTCAGCTGCCGGGGAGCCTCACCAAACCCAAGGTGGTGGGAGTGGACGGTGAGGGGCAGGTGGGCCGGCAGCGGGTGGGCAGCAGGGCTGCTGGCTCCCCCTAAGGCCACTGGCCACCACTGGCTGGGTAACTGGGCACAGTAGGGTACTCGGGCAGGCTGTTCCCTGAGAAGTTGTTGAACTGGGCCTCCCTGGACGGTGGGTTCCTCCAGGTGCCCGTGCTCCACTCTGTCTGCGCCTTCTGGAAGCTCCCACCGGCCCCTCGGTAGATGCTGTGCACCTGCGGGAGTGAGGATGATGGTGGGGAGGCCACTCAGCTTGCATGCAAGGAGGGGCTTTTCTTAACCGATCGTGACTAACATGACAACACTTGCAGGAACTTTAGAAAACGTGCAGAAGCTGAGGCAGGGGGCTCTGAGGGCCATGCCTGCACTGTGACTGCTACCAGCTTGTCCCCAAGGGTCTCCGCTGTCCCAGCCAAGCCCAAAACTTGGCACAAGTGCTTCTTCCAGGGGAGGGGCTCTTCTGGGGCAGGTCTGAGGCCTGGCGACCGCCTGGTGACTCCTCCCTCAGCCACGTCAGACCTGGGACCCCCAGGTCACCAAGGGGGTGACATCATTCTCTGCAATGATGTCCTCAGCAGAGGCCTAGGTGGATAGGCCGCTGCCCCCACACTGTCCAGGAAGGCCAGGCTCCTCAGATGTGGGGCTGGCTGTTCCTGGAAGTCTGGCAAATCCCGTAACTGAATTCACTTAACTTGAGAGTCCTAACCAGCAAAGCTGACGGTACTGTCCTTTCCCACCAGAATGTCTTTCTTTCTTCCCAGTGAACTCCCAAACCTGGGGTGGTGCAAGTGACCCCATGGGGTGGCCCTACTCTGGGGGGCTTGCTTGGCTAGGAAGCCCCTCCCTTCTGCTGTGACACGTCCCTGCCGGAACCACAGCAACTTTGTGTGGCCTTCATCCTGGCCTCTGGCCAAGTCTTTCAGGGTCTGTTCTGGACTGGTTATCCCCCAACCCCCTTCACATCGTCCACACAGTGAGGGGGCTTTGGAGGCAAACATAGGGGGAGCAAGTACTCCTCTGTCCTCCCAGACAATCCCAGGACCAGCTGAACAGCCCAGGCCTGGAAACCTGAAAAACAGCTGGGACCCTGCAACAAGGAGGCTGGAGGGACCCGAAACCCAGGCTTCAGGAATTGCTGGCCAGGCTATAGCACAGGGCAGGTCCAGCCGCCCCAAGCAGACTACTGGGCACATGGCCAAGAAGGTCACCCCAGGAAGGCCGGGCAGGTGCACTGTCAAGCCATCAGTCTGTATGTGGTCCCAGGACAACCCTCGTGTGGCCAATGCCCCAGACTACAGTGCACATGTTCCCACTGGTGCCTCAAGGCACCTGGGGCAGGGCCAGGGAGTGGCCATGGTGGTGGAGACAGTGGGGGCCAGCCTTTCAAAGCCTGAGCGCTCAGGATGAGGACAGTGCGATGGATGTGAATTTTCAGTTTTAGGTAATTTCACTTAATTTGGGTTTAATTGTAACCAGCAGCACATGGCTGGCGGTGGCTGAATCAGCAGTGTGGACAACCCTCTGGGACACACATGCTGGGGACTCCAGCAGACACCCAACCGCCCCAATGTGGAAGTGGTCACCCTTGGCCACACGCGCTGTCTGCCCTCCTCCCTGGAAGGCTACGTGGGCAGGAAGGAAGACAGTCAAAGGCCCAGATCACAGAGTCTGCCCTGCTGTCAGCACTCCCTTCACTTGCCAGCGCTTGGCCTCTTGCTCCTAAAACAAGCCAGGATGAGTCCCAGGGCTAGGAGATCAGAGAACAGGATGTGAGGGAAGAAGTGAAACATCCTGGGAGCTGGAGGACTCACCTTCATGATCATGATGGCCATCATGGCAGCTGACATGGAGAACATGATGGCCGGGAGCAGCATGACCACAGCGGCCCCGACACTGGTCTGGAAGAAGCCAATGGCTGCCAGCCAACCACTGCAAGGGGCGAGAACATGTGTGGGAGCCAGCTGGACCGTCAGATGGGCCCACTACCTCTCATATGCAAAGAGCTCCAGCAAATCAACAAGACAAAGGTAACCTGCTAGCAGAGACATGGGATTCCCATGAGGACTACCACAGGGGCCAGTATACTTAGGGAGTGATGCTCAAACCCACCCACGAAGATGTGCAAGTCAGACAGAAGTGTCGTTCTAACACCACTGTTCTGACACATGTCGTGCAGAGGACAGAGAAACGAACCCTACTCTGTCAGTTTGGGCTGCGCCCTTTCTGGAGCACAATGGGGTCTGAGCCATAACAAGTCTTAAACATTCATTTCCTTCTCCCCCAACTGTTTCACTCATCCAGTATCTGTAATGAGGACAATCTGAGGATGATCTTAACATCCACTGGTTGGGCAAAGCATGAATGTCAGTTACACTAAGGAGATGTGAAAACAAGAGAAAGTTGAAGGTCTGGGATAGATCTTGAGCCTGCACGTGGAAGAACATGAATCTGGTGTCCAGGCAGGCCAGGGGTGGGGTGGGGGAGAGGCAGGAAATAGAGTAATTTTGAGAATGTTTTTTCTTAGTGAGTAACAAAACCACACAGTTCAGGAAGCTTAGAAAAACACATAATAGATGCCTCTCTCCTGTCAATGCCACTCCCCAGCCCAGAGGGAACTGGCATCCCTCATCTGCTAGTTCACTTCCAGAGAGAGTTTATAGAAACATGTGCAGGGGATTCCTTGGGTCAAGGGTTAGGACTCTGTGCTCTCACTGCCAGGACCCAGGTTCAATGCCCTGTTGAGGAACTAAGATCACACAAGTCACACAGCAAAAAAAAGATAAAGTGTGTGTGTGTGTGCACATGCGCATGTGCACAGGTATACAACCTGCTGCACACGCACGCACACACACACACACGTGAACAGGCCTCGCCCCTCTGTGAAGCCAGGAGGGACGTCCTCGTGTACAAATGCACACTGCTCTGCACTTTGAGGGAGTGTAAGCACAGCTGGGGGTTTGGGAAGACGACAGACCTGGAGATAAGGGGGATGGGATGTGGGTATAAGGTGTTCCCCCAGGGCCACTCAGCCAGGAGCTCAAGGGGCCAGGGCCAGGCAGATGGGGATGCAGCCTGCAAAGGCCAGTGGAGGGTCTGGCAGCCCTGATGAAGGTTCAAGAGTTACCATGTGGCCCAGAAATTCCACAACCAGGCATCCACCAGAGAGAACTGAGAACACATGTCCAAATGGACAGGTGTACCCAATGCACAGAAGAACTACCAGCAACAGCAGAAAAGCAGAGAACTCAAGAGTCTACCCACAACAAATGACACACACCTCACGTCCCACCAACTCAGCCACCAAAAGGGGCAAAGCCCTGACACTTGCTACCATGTGGACAGACCCTAACAATCCACTTGCTCAGTAAGAGAAGCAGACACAGAAGGACACACAGGGTGTGAGTCCGCTGATGGCAATCGTGCAGAACAGGCCGATCCACACACATAGAGTGGGTTCCTGGTTGTTAGCAGATGAGCAATGGACTGCTTACTGGGATGGGGCTTCACCTTGGGGTGGTGGACTGTTCTGAAACTGGAGAGAATGATGAACCTCCACCCTTATAAACACACAGAACCAGAGTCGTGCACCTAAGTGGCTGGCTTTCTGGGCTGGGAAGGCACCTCAAGGAAGCCCCAACCGTGGAAGACAGGCAGTGGGGGGCCCAGTCATGGAGGGTGCACACACCACCCCACCTGGAGTCCAATGTGGACCAACCACAAAGGCCAACTGTTAACAAGCCGCAAGAACCCCAAGGGGAAGGCTTGACATGGTAGTACTGTGAGGGAGGGCATTGTGCCCACATCCGGTGGAGGTGAGGGCGTCAGACGGGTGAGGAGGCTGCTCGGGGTGGATGCTCTACCCTAGATCCGCAAACTGTGAAGAATGCCATGTGAAAAGGTCACAAGCCAGCAGGGCGGACAGGTCTGAGCCTCTGTGGTCACTGTTGCTTCCTAGTATGAAGCAGCACTGTGGTCTTTTACACATAAGACGTCTCACAGGTTTTAAAAGGCCTTCTGAATGGACTGACAGGGAAGCGTTCAACCAGCGGATGGTGGAAGTCTGGGGCCAGCAGGGAGGGATGGATACCCAGGGCCCAGGACTGGCCAGGTGTCCCTGTAGCTCCACAGCAACCGTGGACCCCCATGCTGTCCACCGCCCCCTAGAGGGGACTTGTGGGACTACAGCCAGCCAGACTGGAGCAGGTGGCTCTCTGGAAGGACCAGCCCTGCCAACCTGTGGGTTACATGAATTCTGACCCCGGGACTTAAAATGAAAATTCTGTTTCAAATCACTGAACATTTAATAATTCACTATAGCAGCGGCAGACACCTCATGTGTTAACGAGTGCTAAGTTGCTTCACTCGTGTCTCTTTGTGAGCTTATGGACTGTAGCCACCAGGCTCCTCCATCCATGGTATTCTCCAGGCAAGGATCCTGGAGTGGGTTTCCATGCCTTCCTCCAGGAGATCTTCCCAACCCGGGGTTCGAATCTACCTTTTATGTTTCCTGCATGGGCAGACAGGTTCTTTACCACTAGCGCCACCTGGGAAGCAATGGAAAATGCCTCTCCCAGATGGTGGAGCATGGCCCTCCCAGTTGCTCTCTGACCCCGGGGACACACAGCTGGACATGCCTGCCAGGTTTTCCCGGGCCAGGTGACTGGCATGAGAACCACTGTGCACGGGCCGCCAACACGGCACTTCCCAGGGTAGGGGGTTTACAAGAGCGAGGAGCAGACTTTACTCTCATCCAGCCACTGGCATTTTGGTGGCCTGGCCGGTGTTCAGCCTGAGCTCATGTCTGTCCTGCGTGTGACACATGTCCCCATGGCTGACCCCGCAAGCTTACCACGCACCCCATCCCGAGAACCCGACGGCCTGGATGACGGTCAATATGAACTGGGCTCCAAGATGAAGAAAAACGCCATGAAGTTGAAGGAGCTGTCAGATCTGGAGGGAAGCCAACAGCTTTGTTACCAGTGCTGGAGGAGAGGGCGGGGTGGAGGCAGTGAGGGGGCAGGGCCGAGGAAGGGCCTGGGCCAACTGGGCAGGATAGCCCTGCCCCACAGCACCTCCAGTTCCTGCCCCAAGAGGAGGACAACTCTGACACGCTCTTCACCGGAAGGGGATTTAGGAGGCCCCACTACACCCAAGGACCCGCCGGTACCCTAAGGTCACTCTGATAGGTTCCTGGTGGGTTTGCGATGCCCTGCTGCCCTGGACAAAAGAGGCTGCAAGGGGCTCACATAGGGAGGGCAAGCAAGGGAAGACCCAGGATGGAGGAGGGGCATGCACCTCGTGGCACAGGGCTGCTCCTGGGCTGCCTCCCCCGAATCTCTTGGTGGGGGGTCCCCATTCTTGCACATGGTTGCTGGAATCAGCTTGGGACCTGAAGCCACAGCACTCCTTTTGCTTCAGCACAAGTGGACAGGTTTCTGGTTCTTGTCTCCAAAGGACCCCAGGGGCCCCACCTGACTCCCACGGAGGGTCTGGGATTAGGGGCCACATGGAGCAGACATAGCACAGGCCTGAGTGCCGAGGGCAGGGTTGGAGTGAAAGCCACAGAGCAAGATTCACAGTAGCCAGAAGGGGGCAGCAACACCAATGCCATCCACAGATGATGGAGAAATATGACCTGGTTCCTGCGCACATGGGAGCATCACTCAGAAACCCAAAGGGATGAAGCCCTGACACTCGCTACCATGTGGGTAGGCCCTGAGAACATGATGCTCAGTGAAAGAAGCAGACACAGAAGGACATGCAGGGTGTGATCCCACTGAAGGGAAAAGTCCAGAACAGGCAGATCCACAGACACAGAGAGTGGGTTCCTGGTTGTCAGAGGCTGAGGGGGCAGGATGGTGCTAATGGGGATGGGGTTTCTTGTTGGTTTGTTCTGGAACTAGACATGCTGGCTGTCCAGCCTTGTATAAAACTAGAAACACCGGCTGTTAAGCAGGTGAGCTGAGTGGTATGTACAGTATATCAACAAAGTCATTAACAAAACAGGGAGAGATGGATGTGGTTGTGGACCCCAGTACACAGTGTCATCCAAACACAAGAAAGAGACAGGCTCACACCTGGGCCAGGCGGCAGCTGCAGATCAGGGTCTACCCCTCTCAGGACTTGGCCCGGAAGGGGGTGTGCACCTGCTCTTGTTTCTGAGCCGACCGTCAACCCCAGACACTTCCCAAGGGCCCCTGGAGGGTGGAGGCCACCCCAACTCACCGGAAAGCCTTGTAGGCAGGCCGGAACCAGCACACATAGCTGCAAGGCGAGAAGAGGAGCAGCCAGAGCAGGGCCAGGCCAAAGTTAGCGCCTGAGCCACCCGCGATCCACCAGGCCAGGCAGGCAATGAGGTTGATGCCCAGGGTGGCACAGTAGACTAGGGGAGGGGAGAAGAAAGAGGGTGCTGAGTGGGACACCCCCTACTGCTGGGGTGTGGCTCCCATGAGCACAGGGACCTTGGGGCCAGAGAAGGGCCTGGGGGGCCCGGCTCTGTGCAGCTGCCCACCTACTCCTTCCACTCTGGACAGGAGCTCATCAGTGTGTGTACTCAGTTATGTCTGACTCTGCAACTCTATGGACTACAGTCTGCCAGGCTTCTCTGTCCATGGGATTCTCCAGGCAAGGATACTGGAGTGGGTTGACATGCCTTCCCCAGGGGCTCTTCCCAGCCCAGGACTGAACCCACATCTCCTGTGGCTTCCGCATTGGCAGGCAGGTTCTTTACCATTGAGCCATGAGAGAAGTTTGTCGGAAAGCTTTATTACTAAACCCTCAGGCTCCCACCCACCAAGCTCAAGACAAGTCCTGGGCCAGGCCTGGGTGGTGCACTCCTCCCCAACTCACACAGCCACAGGCGGTAGATCCTCTTCACCAGGACCTGGTGCTCAATAGGGATTTCGTCAGAGAAGTTCTGGTAGAAGCAGGGCTTCACGGGGATGAACTTGGGCACGGGGGAAAGTTGTTCTCCTTTCCTGCAGGGACAGGGGTGCGGAAAAAGACTCACATTGCAGTCAGCTTGTAGTGGCCCTAGGGCTGTGTCCATCTGTTCCTGGGACCTGTGAATACATCACCTCATGGGGCAGAGGGGACTTTGCAAGAGGGATGAAGCTAAGGCCCCTGAGACAGGATGATCCTGGATTCCCTAGGGAGCCCAGTGCCATCACAGAGTCCTTATGAAAGGGAAGGCGTAGGGTCAGAGGCAGAGAGACGGGAGATGCTGAACCATTGGCTCTGAGGATGGAGGGAGGGGCCGTGAGCCAGGGAGGCAGCACCTCTAGAAGCTGGAAAAGGGGGAGCCGGTGCTCCCTGGGAGCCTCCAGAGGAGCCAGCCCTGCCCACGCCTGTATTCAGCCCTGTGGTACCCAGGTGGGACTCTTGACCTCAAGACTATCAGAGAACAAATTCTATTTACTTATTTATGGACTTAGTTTCTGACCACGCCACACAGCATGCTGGATCTTAGTTCCTCCATCTGGGATTGAACTCGCACCCTCAGCACTGAAAGCATGGAGTCCTAACCACTGGACCTCCAGGGAAGCCCCAGAACAAATTTCATTCAAGTATCTGAGTCTGTGGCGATTTCTTACAACAGTCACAGGGATACGTGAAGATTCAACAGCAGGGTCCACACATATCCACACTGTTGACTTCAGAGCGGTATGGCACTTGGGACGTGGGAGCCCCCTGGGGTTGCCATTACAAAGGGCCACAGGCTGGGCGGCCTGATTGGACAGACGTCTGTCCCGGCTCCGTTCTAGGGGCTGGACAATCAGATCCAGTGTCACAGGGCCACGTTTCCCCTAGATGCTCTGGACACCCCAGGGTTGTGAACCCATCCCTCCAGCCTCTGCCCCATCCTCCCTGCTTCCCTGTGTCTGTGCCCATGTCTCCATCTCAGGATGTCAGTCCCACTGTTACCTGAGGGCCACCCTGCTCCAACATGACTTCATCTCATAGCCACACCTGCCATTGGTCCTCTTCCTAGAGTCTGGACTCCATGGGGTTTTTGTTTTCTCGGCCTCACTGCAAGGCTTGTAAGATCTTAGTTCCCTGACCAGGGATGAACCAAGGCTCCCAGCAGGGGAAGCTCAGAGTCTTAACCACTGGACCACCAGGGAAGTCCTGGGACTTCCTGTTTTCCAACATGGAACACTTCCGTCTTATATGTCTCCAAGGCCCAGGGGCCGAGCTCGCCTCTGTATGGTCCCTCTTTAGCACCTGTGCCACCTTGGTGGGCAGTGGACAGACCTCATAGCACAGTAACAAAGTGCGCAGAGCCGCCCACTTCAGCTCCACGTCCAAGCAACTCCATGGGTGCCCCCTGGGCTCTGCTGGCTGGGCCAGATGCTCACTGCACAGACACGTCACCCTGTTGTCCTGTCCAGTGGCCAGAGCAACCTGACTCCCATTCCGGGAGGAGAGCGAGGCTGTGCCCCTCCTGGGGTCACAGTGTGCCCAGCCACCTGGGGAACTTTCCAGACGGCCAGAGAAGCCAGGACCCCGCGCTGCGGGGCGCGGATGGGACTTACCTGACATTTCTGCTGCGAAGACAAGGTGGGAGTGGAAGCCTGCAGCCACCTGGAGGGGAAACAGGCACGGTCAGGGGGTCCCTACGGCTGCAGGGCGACCCCAACACCACTTGTGGGTCCAGGGGCCACTGCAGTTACTGCCTTAACCACCAGAGCATCCACAGGGGTCTCTGGGCTCTTGGCTCAAGGCCAACCCAGCCCCACATGTGTGACCTCAGTCACCACCTCATGTCAGAGCCCCCGACCCCCACCCCGGGCTGCTTGCTACTGATGCACAGGAGGCATCTGGGAGGAGGGTCCCAGTGACTCACCACTACTGCCCTCCTGCCTCATCCTCCCCCAACTCCCCCACAAAAGTGAAAGTGTTAGTCACCCAGCCCCCAAACTTTCCCTTTATCCATGGATGGCTCTGCACACTTCCTATGGCCACAAAGTCTCTGAGTCACCGAAAACTGAGTCCACGTCATTGCTATGTGACCTCAGGAAAGTTACACAACCTCTCTGGTCCATGATTTTTGCCCCTATGAACTTTGCAAGGCCAAGGATCCCACTGCAACCCAACTGAAATGCCTGGGGACAGGCCAGCACCCAGAGGCCCTGCCCAGGAGAAGCCCAGGAGCCTGTCATGGAGCAGCCCCTCAGAGGAGGCACCACAGAGGCGCCAAATGCACAAGGACCAAGAAGACAGACATTACCTTCTCTAGGAAGTGGGCCAGGCAACATGGCCACACCTGGTACCCAACCAGCACAGCTGAGCCTGAACGGCCCCCAGTGCTGGGCACTTGAGCAGGTGCAGAGCCTCACATGGAGGGGGTCCAAGGGAAGGATCCAATGACTGAGAGTCCCCGTGTCCACCCCTGGGCCCCAGGTCAGACAGGGCCTCCCCCAGAACCCAGAGCCTGGCCCAGTCCAGCCCTCCTGCCACAGACCCCACTGGCCATCCACTGCTCTGGCTCCAGCAGACACTCCACCTGCCCAGCCTGATAGGCAAAGAGTAGCCCTGGGATGGGGGCTCAAGGCACGTCTCAGGGGCCTGCAGTACACACGTTTGCTGCTCAGAGTCCTGCACACATGGGTTCCAGGGCTAACCACTCCAGGGCAGGCAGACCCCCACCGGCCCCTTCAGGGACCCTTTGGGCACCTGGGAAGGACAGGAGACTGACGCAGTCAGCAATATCCAGGCTAGTGGGCCCTCTCCTTCAGCTCTAGCCATACCCATCCAGACTCTGAGGCCCCTCCTTGCCTACATTCCACTCAGCAGCTCACCTCCTGGTGTAAAGCCAGGTTTCAGAGAAAATGGCCACCCTGACCCAGGGACTCTTGGCTACCGGGGTCTCATCCCATTGTTAACAGACACCAACCTGGTTTAAGTTGTTTATTTTCACATGTGAAAGCTGTTCCCTGACACCTGAGGAAAGGGGACACAACACTGGTGACCCCAGGGGCCCACCTGGGTCTGAAGGTGCCCAGCTACTCAGTTAGCTGGACCCCCACTCCGCCCAACTCTGAGGAAGACCTTATCCAGAAAGGGACGCCCCTCATGTGCCAGCAGAAACAGCATGAGTGTCCACGAGCTGAGACAAGGCAAAAGCCCCTGGCGACGTGAGGAAAGCCAAGGAGGGTCCAGGCCAGCACCTATGCCTCAGCATCCAGCCCGTCGGGGTCCAGTTGGCAACACTGGGCCTCCAGGACACCGCGGAAGGCCTGGAAGCGGTGATTGAGGTCAGGCCGGGCGTGCAGGCGGAAGCGGGTGCCCAGTGCACCGTCAGGTGAGGGCGCCCCATAAAAGACACGCCGCACTCGAGAGTGGACCAGGGCCATGGCACACATGGTGCAGGGCTCGCGGGTGATGTACAGGTCATAGCCGGTGCAAACGTAGGGCAGCCCGTCCTCGTCCTCGTCCAGCTTGCGCACAGAGCCAGCGCGGACAGCCGGCACGAAGGAGCAGGCAGGGTGGGGCGCCAGGTTGTAGGCACCGCAGCCCTGGCCTCGCGCCACCAGGTCAATGCACACCATGGCAGCGTGCAGCAGAGGGCTGGCGGCGCTGCTGCAGTCGTGGCCCGTGGCCAGCACACGGCCTGAGGCCGGATCCACCACCACCGCGCCCACGGCCCTCAAGCCCCTCGAGGCTGCCTGCTGTGCAGCCCACATGGCCCGCTCCATGTGGGCCTGCATTGCAGCCCGCTCCTGTGCCGAGAAGAGGCATCCAGCCAGGGCTCGGGTCATCTGCCTGTCCTCGTGAAAAGTTGTGGGCCAGTGAGTGCGCGCCTCCTCGAACTGGCTCCTGGTCAGGGGCGGCCGCACAGGAACAGGCACCAGAAAGGGCTGCCCCAGGCCACGGGTGTCCACATCTGGCCGCGGGAGGAGCTCGGCCAGCGATCTTGAGTCTCGGGCCGGCCCTGCCAGGCACAGCAGTATTTCTAGCGAGTGCGGGAGGCCGGGGTCAGGCTGGGCCGCACCCTCTTGAGGTGAGGCTGCGCAGGAAGTGGGTGGACTGCTGACACCTCCTTGAGGAGGCGTGAGGTCTGGCTCTTGTCCAGGACAGGTGCAGCATAGGCCAGCACCAGCTCCACAGCCCCAGACTGCTGCTCTGACAGAACTGGGAGGGCTTGCCACGGCGGTTCTTGCTCAGGACTCCCGGCCTTTGCATCTCTGCGCAGCTCCATGACGCTTGGGGCGGGGTCCATCCTCAGTGGGGCTCTGACTGTGGGAGACAGAGACCGGAGCAGGGCATCATCCTGGGCTGTGAGGGGGGCCTGGTGAGCTGGAGGGGTCATCCCAGGAACGTGCCAAGTCTGCGGGCTCGTCCCACCGAGCAAAAGGCACCAGCAGTCGTGCTCTCACTCACATCTTACTAATGCCGTGTCTGCACAGAGTTACTGCCCTTGTCTGAGTGTCTTTTCTCTCCCCCATTTTTTACTGAGAAGTGCCATGAGCAAAAGTGCACACTGGATTCCAGAGACTTAATACAAAAGAGAAAATGTACTGTCTCATTAAGTCTCTTTCTGTATTCCACAGACACAGAAGACCGACTCACTACACCACTTTATTCAAAGGCCTTGAGATCCTTGGATCGTCTTATCCTTGGTGGCCCTGGACCCAGTTCCCCATGGATGCCGAGGGACGACTGTGTTGACTACATGGCTGAAGTGGGAATACTCTACATGTCTCAGGTTAAATAAACGTATGATTAAGGTTAAGTTCAACCGTTTCTTTGCAGTTTCCCAAAACGTGGCTTCTACACATTTCATGTCATGTACACGTCTCGCGTTATATTCCTACTGGTCAGGGCTGCCCTAGATGAGAGCAGAAATGGGCCACAGATGACCTTCGCGTGGCTCCAGGGGAGCTCTATGCCATGGCTGCAGAGCCCAGTGCCCTGGCGGTATCTGGGATTGGACCAACCCCTCCCACCTCTTTCCCATGGACGAGGTGTGTGCTAAGACCGTGTCATAGCCTGGCCCTTACTGTTCAACGCAGCCTACTCATCATTCCTCAGCCCATGGACCCTGCAGAGGGCACAGGAGGTCCTCACCAATCACTCCAGCAAACACACAGCGTGGCTGGGGGCCCCTAAGGTACCCAGGACGCCAGGGCCAGGTCAGGCCGAGGAGGGTCTTGGGTGTGCTGGCTGTAAATCCGCTCCCAGCACACACCGTGCCCAAGGCAAAACGGCCCCCACAGCCTGCTCCAGGCCACAAAAGGCCCCACTGTGTCCTGGGCAAGACAGACACAGTCCTGTTTGTCCCTCCAAGACTGCAACCTCTGTCTGACCAAAACAAAACAAGTGACAGAGACAGGAGGCTGGTCTCGGACTGCTGCTGCTGGGGCTGCCATCCTCCAGGGAGGAAATAAAAACCACCAGCAGGCCACCATCTGGCCCAGTGACCCCACTCCCAGGTGCAGGCCCAGGAGAACTGAAACACATGTCCACACAGCCATCTACACACATGTGTTCACAGCAGCACAACTCACAACAGCAAAAGGTGGCTGCAAGCCCATGTGTTCACTTAAAGATAAACATAAACACTAGGTAGTTCCTCCGCACACGGGAGCGTCCCTCAGCCATGGAGAGGAGAGAAGCCCTGACACTCACTGCCACATGAACAGATCCCGAGAACATGACGCTCAGTGAGAGAAGCAGACACAGGACACACAGGGTGTGACTCCACTGGTGGGCAACGTCCAGAATAGGCTGATCCACAGACACAGAGAGTGGGTTCCTGGTTGTCAGAGGCTGGGAGGTGGGGGGGAGGGGGGGGGTTCTGCTCCTGGGGACAGGCTTCCTATGGAAGACAGAATGTTCTGGAACTAGACAGAGGTAATGGTCATATAATCAGTCATGTTGGACTTTTTGTGACCCCATGGAATGTAGCCCACCAGACTCCTCTGTTCAGGGAATTTCCCAGACAAGAATACTAGAGTGGGTTGCCACGTTCTTCTCCAGGGGATCTTTCCGACCCAGGGATCGAATGGGCATCTCCTGCATTGGCAGGTGGATTCTTTACCTACTGTGCCACCAGGGCCACAGCACACCTTGAACAAGGCCCAGACCTCATAACTGCTGCCAGTGCTGAAACTACTGCCTGTCTCCACTCCTGCAAATGGGCTCCCCAACTCCCCTCAAGACTGGGACAGAGGCTGCGGGGCTGGTTCCTTTCCAGAGGTGAAGGGACTTGCCCAGTGCCACGTGCCTGGGAGGGCAGAGCTGCGGCCGGGTGGCCAACAGCTCCCAACTCTTGCCTTCTGAGCCCCATGGTAGGGGAGGAGCTTTACAGATGGGTCACAGGTTCCTTCAGGATGACACACCCAGACCGGGAGCTGCAGCCCGCCTAGGAATGGACCCCATGCCCAGCGATTTGCTTAAATGAACCCCAGGGACCTCAGCATACTGGGTGGCTGATCTGTTCCTCTTTTCCTCCTCAAAACCACATGTCCACCCCGGCTGTGGGCGCCCCCTCATCTACCCCAGCTCTTGGCACCCCAGTGCCCCACCCTGGCCAAGTGCCCTGCATGCGCACCCCTACACACACACTGCTCCGCACCCTCTCTGTGGTGCACTTGGCTGCTCCACCCAGCTCAGGCCCTTCCCTGGGTGTGTCTACCTCCTGCTATCCACAGGTAGGATACCTCCTAAAGGTTCCTGTGCTCCAGTGAGGTGGAGGCCAACCCCCTCCACAATTGTTTACATTTATGGTTGGAGCCTCTGTGGCTGGCACCCACTGTCAGGGCCATGGAAGGCTCAATGGTGTGGGGAAGGTCCAGAGGGTTCAGGAGACCAGAGAGCTGGGACCACGCCCCCCCAACAGCCAGTCCCCTCACTGGGTGCCAGGGCCTGAAGCCCAGAAGGCATCAAGAACATGGGGCTTAATTTAGTGAGCTGAGGCAGCCTCTGCAACCAGAGGTAGGGGCCTTACCTCACCCTTGGGTGTGTCTGAGCCCTGCCCCCATTCTCCTGGCTGAGACCAGGTCTTAGGTCCAGGACAAGCTTCCCCCTCAGTAAAATGGGATCCACCACCACCCTGGCTGGGACAGAAAGTGAGAAAATCCATGAGGCTGGGCCTGCCCCAGGGCACAGCTCAAGAGCCAATAACCTGAGAAGGGCAGATTCCAGGAAGGCTCCTCAGAGGCCATGACCCATAGCTGGACCTGGAAAGCAGGTGAAGCAGGGTGAGGAGCCCTAAGCAGAAGGAACACCCAGTTTTTGGAGTCTTGGACTCTTGTTGAACAGTCAAGGTGGCGATGGCTTCAAATATGGTATCCAGAACTTGGCCCCGAGGAAGGGGGAAGGTACATTAATGTCCAAATCCGACTAGCTCCCCAACAAAGCACGGTCCCCAGATAACATGCAGCACACCCCCCTAAGTGTGAACCCACATGAGCAGATGATTTCTTAACATAAATGTGTCCCATGGAATCTTTGCAATACTCTTATACTAATACACATATATATGTGCACATATTTGTTGTTTACACAAATTCTAATTTAATGGGGTAACCTGCCTGGTTATTTGCAAAACCTAGCCACCCTACAAACAGGCCTTTGTGCATGAAAAATCGAGAACCATGCACATGTGGGGTGTGGCAGACTCAAGGCCAGAATTTTAAAAGACCTTAAAAACACACTTTCCTTAAGTATCAGCTGCTGCTGCGGCTAAGTTGCGTCAGTTGCGTCCGACTCTGTACGACTCCATAGACAGCAGCCCACCAGGCTCCCCCATCCCTGGGATTCTCCAAGAACACTGGAGTGGGTTACCTTTTCCTTCTCCAATGCGTGAAAGTGAAAAGTGAAAGTTAAGTTGCTCACCTACCAGGGTCCTCCGTCCATGGGATTTTCCGGGCAAGAGTACTGGAGTGGGGTGCCATTGCCTTCTCTGAAGTATCAGCAAAGATTATCAATTTTTAGGGCTTCCCAAGTGGTTTAGTGGTAATCCGCCTATCAATGCAGGAGACGCAGGAGATACGGGTTTGATCCCTGCGTCGGGAAACTCTCTTAGAGAAGGAAATGGCAACTCATTCAAGTATCCTAGCCTGGGAAATCCCAAGGAGAAAGGAACCTGAGGGCCACAATCCATGAGGTCGAAGGGTGGGACACAACTGAGAGACTGAGCGCGCGCACAAACAAGACGTACAGAATGACTGGGGGTTTGTAAACGGACAGCACGGAGGTAAAATAGGCTAACCAAAACGACCCGAGGCCTGAGCACAGCGGAAGCAGTTAGGGCACGGGGTCTCCACACCGGACGGCAGGGGCCAGCGCACGCGCAGAAGGACGACGACGCCGAAAGAGGGGTCCCGAAACCTGGCCTCCCCGCGCGCACGCGCACATGCGCCCCTCCCCGCGTTCGCCCGATGCGCGCGCACGAGCCCGGTCAAGTTGGTCCACCTTCGCTCCCTACGCGGCCGGCGCCCCTGCGCCCCTCCGCAGGCGCGCCCCCTGCCCTCGCCCTCCTCGCCTTCCGCGAGAGCCTGGGTAGTAAAAGCCCAAGACCCCGGAGCCGTGTGCTTACCTGAGGAGACGGGCGGAAGCGCTGCGCTTGACCAAGTCTTAGCAACCAGCCCGCCTGCTCCGCCTCCGCCACCGCCTGGAGCCTCGGGGCACGACGGGAGGGTAGTTCCAGGGGCGGAGTCAGCGCGAGGCGGAGGCGAGGCCGGGACTGCAATCCCCATAAGGCCGCGCGCACCACCGACTCTTTCCGCTCCTTTTTGCAGCGCGGCTGTTGTGACCCGCAGGAGAGTGAGGCGAGCTCTGAGTTAAGGGTTCGAGACCCAGCAGGGCGGCAGGAAAAGTTGGACCCTGGGAGTCTTTTGGGAGATCAGCAGAATGAAGAAACTGAGGCAGAGGGGTTCAGGCCACGTGCTTCAGTCACTCCCAGAGTGCAGTTTGCTGCTGCCACGTGGCTCCAGAGATCCTGCCCCCACAGACCTGGTTAAGGTCGGCTTCCAGTTCTGATCTGGGGCCCCAGCTGACCCCGGCCTTATTTTCTTGTCGCTGCGGTAGACGAAGAGGATCTATTGACGCTTCCAGGCAAATCTTGCTAATTTTATGAGCAAATCCAGTTATTCATTCTAATTAGAGATTAACACCAGAGCATCTCAACCAGGGGCGGTTTGTCCCTCCTTTCCCAGGGGTGGTTATGTGGTGGCTACGCCGAGGGTGAGGGTGGGGGGGTCCTCCTCGAATCAAAACCTAGGATGTCGCTGAACAAGTGAAAGTGGCTGAGTCGTGTCCGACTCTTTGTGACACCATAGACAGCAGCCCACCAGTCTCCCCCATCCCTGGGATTCTCCAGGCAAGAATACTGGAGTGGGTTGCCATTTCCTTCTCCAGGATGCCCCCAAATCAGCTTCCCCGATTGTCCACAATGCAGGCTTTGGAAGACCTTGGTTTAACCCCACTGCTAAACAAGGAGAAAGATTTGGGTCTAAAAAAAAGGATCCTGAAGAGGGGAATTTTCAATCTTTCCATTTTTTCCCCCTACTCCCCTCCTTCAAAAACCAAGCTATCAAAAAACAAACGAATCCTCTGGCAAGATACGTCTAATGTCTGGAAGCTGGTGGCTGGAGGAGAGAACCCTCCTCCTGGAGTCCCCACCGCACCCCAGCTCCGCAACCCTACATGGCCCTGAGAGTCCATCCTCTGTGTTTCTCCTCTTAATTTGCAAAGCATCACCTGGTGTCCTGCTCTATTCCTGCGTGAAACAGCATCGGGGGAAACCATTCTACTTGAAGCTAGTCACTCTCTTTTTCTTTTCTCAATTAAAACTTAGATTGATGTGTGCTTTTAACTTAAACAAACAAAAAAAGACTTCATTCCATCCCTGGATGGCCCACTCAAGCTAGCCAAGAGTTCCTCTCAAGCCTTTTTTTTTTTCCCCCCACAACAGGCAGCTGTGGGATCTCTTAGTTCCCCAACAAGGGATTGAACCTGGACCATTGGCAGTAAAAGTGGGAGTCCTAACCAGTGAACCTAGGGAATTCCCTGCTGATTTTTAAAAATTGCTCTTTAATTAGTATTTCGTTAAAAGCAATGCCTAGAGTTTTTGCCTCTTAAAAAGTGGATCTCTTCAACCTATTTTGCTGCTTGTTTTAAATTTCTCAAAATGCAAAAACACACAAATAGGGATGTAAAGTGGTGCAGCTGCTATGAAAACATTGTGACAGTTCTTCAGAAAGTTAAACATGGACTTACCCCAAAATACAACAATTCCATGTCTGAGTATAGACAGAAAAGAGTGGAAAGCAGGGACTTGAATGGGTACTTGCACTGCCATGTTCATAGTAGCATTATCCACAATAGACCAAGGATGGAAACAACTCAAATGTCCATCATCAGATGAATAGAGGAACGCAGTGTGGTCCATCTAATGGAATATTATTCAGCCACGAAAAGGATGGAGATTCTGACACCTGCTACAACGTGGCTGAACCTTGAGGACATGAGGCTCAGTGAGAGAAGCAGACACAGAAGGACACACACTGTCTAATTCCACTCATGGGAAGTCCCTGGAGGAGTCAAATGCACAGAGACAGGAAGTAGATGGTGGGGTCAGGGTCTGGGAGAGGGGATGAGAAGTGCCTGCTAATGGGTATGGGCTTTCCTTTTGGGGTGATAAAGATATTCCACAATTAGAGACTTCCCTGGTGGTCCAGTGGTTAAGATGCTGCACTTGCAGTGCCACAGGGCTAGCAGTTTGATTCCTGGTTGGGGAACTGGGATCACACATGCTGTGTGGTATGACGAAGAAAATTTTTTTAAATAAAGATGTTCCATAATTAGATAGAGTTGACAGTTATACACATTGTGGATGTACCTTCTCTACCACCAAATGTACCATATTGGTGAATTTTTTATTGTGTGAAATTCTCCTAAAAACAAGAACAACTAAAAGAGAGGAAAAGAAATGATCCTTAACTTCCTACCTCCTCCTGCCTTCTTTTCCTTGCAGGACAAAGACAGGCAAGATTTCTGCAGTCCTGCAGTCCTCTCTTCACAGCCTGACAGCTGCTGGCTGGCCCCCACCCACTTGTCTGCCTGCAAGGTCCCCCTGTCCACAGTGATTGGTTTGGGGAATGATCTTATGACTCAAGTTGGACCAATGAGAGTCAGCCTGGAGACTGTCAGAAATATTAATATAAGCAGAGTCACTCATGGTTCCTTAGAGTGAAAGCCTGGAGCTGCCAGGAGACATCTTTTGCCACCCCACAGTTGATCTTGTCTAGGATGAAGACAAAACAGAGGAGGACAGATCTGAGAAAGAGAAGTCTATGCCTTAACAATATTGTTTAAGCACCTGGATCCAGCCATACCTAATCAGGACATCCTTGGTCTTTCCTGTGGATTTGGTTTGGGTTTGTGTGCGAGGCACTTTTTAATTTATTTTTATTAATTCTTATTGGAATATAGTTGCTTTACAATGTTGTGCTAGTTTCTACCATATAGCAAAGTGAATCAACTGTACGCATACATGTATCTCCTCTTTTTTATATTTCCTTCCCTTTTAGGTCACCATAGAGCATTCAGAAAATGAAGATCATGGCATCTGGCCCCATCACTTGATGGGAAATAGATGGGGAAACAATGGAAACAGTGTCAGACTTTATTTTGGGGGCCTCCAAAATCACTGCAGATGGTGATTGCATCCATGAAATTAAAAGACGCTTACTCCTTGGAAGGAAAGTTATGACCAACCTAGATAGCATATTCAAAAGCGGAGACATTACTTTGCTAACAAAGGTCCATCTAGTCAAGGCTATGGTTTTTCCAGTGGTCATGTATGGATGTGAGAGTTGGACTGAAGAAGGCTGAGAGCCGAAGAATTGATGCTTTTGAACTGTGGTGTTGGAGAAGACTCTTGAGAGTCACTTGGACTGCAAGAAGATCCAACCAGTCCATTCTGAAGAAGATCAACCCTGGGTGTTCTTTGGAAGGAATGATGCTAAAGCTGAAACCAGTACTTTGGCCACATCACGCGAAGAGTTGACTCCTTGGAAAAGACTGATGCTGGGAGGGATTGGGAGCAGGAGGAGAAGGGGATGACAGAAGATGAGATGGCTGGATGGCATCACAGACTTGATGGACGTGAGTCTGAGTGAACTCCAGGAGTTGGTGATGGACAGGGAGGCCTGGCGTGCTGTGATTCTTGGGGTCGAAAAGAGTCGGACAGGACTGAGTGACTGAACTGAACTGAGAGCATCAAGTTGCTTGTGCTATACAATAGGTTCTCATTAGTTATGTATTTTATACATAGTATCAATAATGTATATATGTCAATCTCAACCTCCCAGTTCATCCCACTCCCCACCTTCCCCCTTGGTATCCATACATTTCCTTCCTTTCTTTCTTTCTTTTTTTTTTTTTTTGAGTCATACTTCAGGCTTTTGAAAATCAAGAGTTTCAGCTCCTAGTGTTCCTTTGGTTCTGACATGGTCCTTCATCCAGCACATCCGAAAAGTAATGTGACCCTCAAAACACAATAGCAAATTAGTGTCCAGCACTGAAAGGTAGTAAAACCATGGAATTGGTTCCCAAACTGTAAGCTAACAGCAGCAGATTGCACCCTGGAGTTAGTCAGAAGCCTGGGTCAGCTGCCAGTCATTAGCCTTTCTCCTCTGCAGGGCAGGCAGTCGACAAATGTGTCCTGGGGGAAGAGAGGCTTCCCTCCAAGCCACCCTATCTCTGTGGGGCTGGGGCCAAAGTCAACATTTCTTGTGCCAAGTTGTGTGGCTTGTGTGTATCTGGCTCTTCATCCTATTGACTTTCTGAGGTTGCTGTGGGCATCTGTATGGGACCCAGGTGCTTCCCGCCTGGGGAATCTTCCTGGAGATGGGTTGATGGAGCTGCCTTCAGCTCCCCAGGGAAGGCAGATTAAAGCTGCGAGAGCCTGGAGGGAAAGTTGCCAGCCCCTGCTTCCCAGGGGTTACAGGACACTCAGCAAGTGAATCCTTACCTAGTTACCTAGGTTCTAAGAGGGCTCCATGACTCTATCACACACACACAATATCAGCCACCAGCCATTGGTTGTTTAATAGCTAAGTCATGTCCAGCTCTTAGCGACCCTCATGAACTGTAGCACACCAGGTTTCCCTGTCCTTCACTATCTCGCAGAGTTTGCTCAAATTCATGTCCATTGAATCAATGATGCCCTCCAACCATCTCATTCTTTGTCTCCCCTTTCTCCTCCTGCCTTCAATCTTTCCTAGCATTAGGGTCTTTTCCAATGAGTTGGCTCTTCACATCAGGTGGCCAAAGTATTGCAGCTTCAGCTTCAGCAACAGTCCTTCCAATGAATATTCAGGGTTGATTTCCCTTAGGATTGATTGGTTTTATCTCCTTGCAGTCCAAGGGACTTTCAAGAGGCTTTGCCGGCACCACAACTCAAAAGCATCAGTTCTTCACCACTCTGTCTCCTTTATGGTCCAACTCTCACCGACAAATATGACTACTGGAAAAACCATAGCTTTGACACCAGCCATCTGTCATCTGGCAATTTCCCAAGCCCGGAAAACATTAGTTTCCTTTGCAAACTCAAGTATTGCAAAATTCTGAAATGCAGCCTCTTTTCTCACAGCCCTTTAACCCTTAGTTTACACACAATGATAACCTACCTTGTTCTCTAAATTGCCAGGTCTCAGATGCTGAAATTAATGATGATAATTAACAATGATTAATATTTACTAAGTGCTTGTTTGTTACAAGACAACATTCTAAACACTTTACATCATTTCATTTAGTCTTTTCAACAACTCTGGAAAACAGCACTGCTAGCTGTTTTAAAGATGAGTAAGCTGATGCGATCTATCTCCTAACCACCCAGCTCTCTTTCACTGCATCTGTGTCCTTCTGATTATTTTATATTTATCCTTAGGTTTCTGTGTGCACCACCCATCCCAACCCCCCGCCCCCTGCCACTAACATCCCTAGGTCTGCCTAGCTTAGCTAAAAACAGGCCCTGGCACAGCTAGGAAGACCACAGACCTTTGTTCCTGAGTTGCAGCCATAGAATGACCTCTTCTTTTGTCAGGGGACTGGAAACACATCCCACCAGGCACACATTCCAACTGATCCTCCCCAAATCCCTGGCTACCTGGGAGTGGAGTGTCAAAAAGGAAACCCATCTCCAGGTCTTCCTGTTCTTTCCTGGCCCATTCTTTATTTTATTGTCTTTCCAGCATTTATATTATTTTTTTTTTTTTTTTGAGTCATACTTCAGGCTCTTGAAAATCAAGAGTTTCAGCTCCTAGTGTTCCTTTGGTTCTGACATGGTCCTTCATCCAGCACATCCGAAAAGTAATGTGACCCTCAAAACACAATAGCAGATTAGTGTCCAGCACTGAAAGGTAGTAAAACCATGGAATTGGTTCCCAAACTGTAAGCTAACAGCAGCAGATTGCACCCTGGAGTTAGTCAGAAGCCTGGGTCAGCTGCCAGTCATTAGCCTTTCTCCTCTGCAGGGCAGGCAGTCGACAAATGTGTCCTGGGGGAAGAGAGGCTTCCCTCCAAGCCACCCTATCTCTGTGGGGCTGGGGCCAAAGTCAACATTTCTTGTGCCAAGTTGTGTGGCTTGTGTGTATCTGGCTCTTCATCCTATTGACTTTCTGAGGTTGCTGTGGGCATCTGTATGGGACCCAGGTGCTTCCCGCCTGGGGAATCTTCCTGGAGATGGGTTGATGGAGCTGCCTTCAGCTCCCCAGGGAAGGCAGATTAAAGCTGCGAGAGCCTGGAGGGAAAGTTGCCAGCCCCTGCTTCCCAGGGGTTACAGGACACTCAGCAAGTGAATCCTTACCTAGTTACCTAGGTTCTAAGAGGGCTCCATGACTCTATCACACACACACAATATCAGCCACCAGCCATTGGTTGTTTAATAGCTAAGTCATGTCCAGCTCTTAGCGACCCTCATGAACTGTAGCACACCAGGTTTCCCTGTCCTTCACTATCTCGCAGAGTTTGCTCAAATTCATGTCCATTGAATCAATGATGCCCTCCAACCATCTCATTCTTTGTCTCCCCTTTCTCCTCCTGCCTTCAATCTTTCCTAGCATTAGGGTCTTTTCCAGTGAGTTGGCTCTTCACATCAGGTGGCCAAAGTATTGCAGCTTCAGCTTCAGCAACAGTCCTTCCAATGAATATTCAGGGTTGATTTCCCTTAGGATTGATTGGTTTTATCTCCTTGCAGTCCAAGGGACTTTCAAGAGGCTTTGCCGGCACCACAACTCAAAAGCATCAGTTCTTCACCACTCTGTCTCCTTTATGGTCCAACTCTCACCGACAAATATGACTACTGGAAAAACCATAGCTTTGACACCAGCCATCTGTCATCTGGCAATTTCCCAAGCCCGGAAAACATTAGTTTCCTTTGCAAACTCAAGTATTGCAAAATTCTGAAATGCAGCCTCTTTTCTCACAGCCCTTTAACCCTTAGTTTACACACAATGATAACCTACCTTGTTCTCTAAATTGCCAGGTCTCAGATGCTGAAATTAATGATGATAATTAACAATGATTAATATTTACTAAGTGCTTGTTTGTTACAAGACAACATTCTAAACACTTTACATCATTTCATTTAGTCTTTTCAACAACTCTGGAAAACAGCACTGCTAGCTGTTTTAAAGATGAGTAAGCTGATGCGATCTATCTCCTAACCACCCAGCTCTCTTTCACTGCATCTGTGTCCTTCTGATTATTTTATATTTATCCTTAGGTTTCTGTGTGCACCACCCATCCCAACCCCCCGCCCCCTGCCACTAACATCCCTAGGTCTGCCTAGCTTAGCTAAAAACAGGCCCTGGCACAGCTAGGAAGACCACAGACCTTTGTTCCTGAGTTGCAGCCATAGAATGACCTCTTCTTTTGTCAGGGGACTGGAAACACATCCCACCAGGCACACATTCCAACTGATCCTCCCCAAATCCCTGGCTACCTGGGAGTGGAGTGTCAAAAAGGAAACCCATCTCCAGGTCTTCCTGTTCTTTCCTGGCCCATTCTTTATTTTATTGTCTTTCCAGCATTTATATTAGCTGGCCATTTCTTTCTCTCTTTTTTCTTTTTTTCATTTGTTTGGCTGCACCAGGTCTTATTGCAGCACCCATCATCTTTAGTTACAACATATGGGATCTTAGTTTCCCAGTCAGGGATGGAACATAGGGCCCCTGCATTGGAAGCATGGAGTCTTAGCCACTGGACAATCAAGGAAGTCCCTAGCTGGTGATATCTTATTTATCCAGAAAGTCTGCTCCAAGATGGCTGGAAATTTTGTCTACTGCGGTATCCCCATTGCCCAGAGAGCACATGCATGTGAACAGGGGAAGTTTTTCTTGTTATGTAAGCAAGTCCTTCCCTCACCCATCAACCCCCTTCCCTCGCCCCTAGCCTGCACCCCTACTCCGACCCGCCAGGATCAAGTGGGCACTTTCGCCACCTACCGGCCAAAGGCAGCATGACCCGAATCCTGGGCTTCATCTTCAGGGTCTGGGAATGCAGTTATTGGATCATTTCTCCAAAACCCTCCGCGCCCACCTCCCCTGGCGCCTCCCAGCCAGAAAGCAGCAGCATCTGACTCAAGGTTGCTCTCACCAAGGCAGGGGCTGCATGGCAGAAGTGGATCTCGGGGCGCGGTCTCCATCACCACCACTACAGGAGGTCCAAGGAAGAAATAAAGATTCTTGGGCTCATCCTCAGACCTGCAGAATCAGAAACTTGGGGTGAGGCCGGGCCTTCTGTGTTTCAGTGTTTCAGCGAGCCCCTATGGGGGCAATCCTCCAGGCCCTGAACAGCAATCCTCAGCCACCTTTGCTCCCCAGCATTTGCCACAATTGGAGAGTGCGCCTGGCCCGGTGCAGCTGGGGACCAGGGATACTGCTCACTACCCTGCAGTGCCCAGAAGGGCCCCAGCTCAGGACTGTTTGGCCCCAGTAGCAGCAGTGCCCAGGTTAAAAAAGCCACTACTATTTGGGAGAAAAAATGGAATCTGATTCAACTGAGGCCAAGCTCACACTACACACCAAGGTAAATGCCAAATGGTCAGACAGCATAAATCAGGGTGGCCCCCAGTGTCTGCTTCTCCTTCTCTTCCTCCCAGTTTCATGTGTATTTAGATGTTGCAGCATCCCCAAATCACTGCAGACAGTGACTGGATCCATGAAAGTAGAAGACACTTGCTCCTTGGAAGGAAAGCATTGACAAACCTAGACCACGTATTAAAAAGCAGACATCACTTTGCCGACAAGTCTGTATAGTCAAAGCCATGGCTTATCCAGTAGTCATGTGGATGTGAGACTTGGACCGAAAAGAAGGCTGAGTGCCAGAGAATTGATTCTTTGGAACTGTGGTACTAGAGAAGACATTTGAGAGTCCTTTGGACTGCAAGGAGATCAAAGCAGTCAATCCTAAAGGAAATTATTCACTGATTATTCACTGGAAGGACTGATGCTGAAACTGAAGCTCCAATACTTTGGCCACCTTATGCAAAGAAGTGACTCATTGGAAAAGACTCTGATGCTAGAAAAGATTGAGGGCAGGAGGAGAAGGGGGTGACAGAGGATGAGATGGTTAGATGGCATCACTGACTCGATGGAAACAAATTTGAGCAAACTCTGGGAGATAGTGAAGGACAGGGTAGCCTGGTGTGCTGCAGTCCATGGAATTGCAGAGAGTGGGACGAAACTGAGTGACTGAACAACAACAAAAACAATTTGCTAATCCCAAACCCCTAATTTATCCTTCCCCCACACTGTTTTCCACTTGGTAACCATAAGTCTGTTTTGTGCATTAATTTTGACTTTTGTAATGCTTTTTGTTGCTTAACTACATTGCTAACCATGGTACTTTTTTTTTGGCCATCCCACAAGGCATGCAGGATCTTAGTTCCCCAACCAAAAATTGAACCCTTGGCCCTTGCATTGGAAGCTCGGAGTCTTAACCACTGAACCACCACGGGAGGCCCTTATTTTGATTTTTAAATATATTGAAATAAAATTGTATTTACCTCTACAACGGAGTTTTTGTGACGTGACTCAAGTCCATCTCTGCAGAGAAGGATCCAGGCAAGTGAGCCTAGGGGATGTGCTGTGGTTCTTGGGCCTCCACCTGCTGGGGCCATGATTGCCAGATCTGACCTCCTGGGGTGGACAGGGAGGGGCCCTGGCTCCTTTGGCCTTACAGTTAAAAAACTGAAAAATTACTTAGGTACAATGATTAAATTTTGTAACATGTGTATTGAGATATAATCTCAGGGCCAATACTTCACTCATTTCACTCATTTAAATCGTACAGATCAGTGGTTTTCACAAGCTTGTGCAACCAACCAGCACCACAATCTATTTCAGAGATTTTTATCTCCCAGAAAGGAAACGCCTCCCTCTTCATTAGTCATCACTCTTTCCTGGACCCTGGACACAGAGCATGGAGTGGACCACAGACTAGGTCCCTGCTCCAGGAACGCTCATGAGCAATGGAAGGAGACAAGTAATAACCAAGTCAGATAAAATAAAGATGAGGTTGGGACTTACCTGCTGGCCCAGCATTAAGGGGAACCTGGATTGATCCCTGGTCAGAGAACTAGATCCCACATGCTGCAACTCAGTATCTGGCATGCCACATCAGAGAGGCCAAGTGCCACAATGAACACTCAGGGCAGCTAAATACGTAAATAAGTTCGGTCATTTCCAAGACTCACAGGAAGTGCTCTACAGAAAACAGAAGGTAGGTGCTGCTCTTACCAAAGGCTCAGCCTCTGTACACAGGTGCCCAGTCAAACCCTGGAGACACTCTGCAACACCACAGACTGAAGCCTGCCAGGCTCCTCTAGCCATGGGATTCTCCAGGCAAGAATACTGGCAGCGGTTGCCATGCCCTCCTCCAAGGGATCTTCTTGACACAGAGATGGAATCCACATCTCCTCCATTGGCAGGCAGGTTCTTTACCGGTAGCTCCACCTAAGTCAGGAGATCCCCTGGAAAAGGAAACAGCATTCCACTCTAGTATCCTTGCCTGGGAAATCCCATGAACAGAGGAGACTGGCAGACTACCGTCCATGGGGCCGCAAAGAGTCGGACATGACTTGGTGACTGAGCACTTGGCTCTGCATATTGAAACCTGGAAGATTCCCTGGGGTTTGAGTTTGAAGAAAATCGGGGCAGGGGGAGGAGATAAGTCAGGGAGCCACACAGCTCAGCTACTTTGGACAACCATTTGGCAGTGTGGATCAGATCTATACTCATGGGGCTTCCTCAATGGCTCAGTTGGTAAAGAATCTGCAATCCCTGGTCTGGGAAGATTCCACATGCCATGGAGCAACTAAGCCCGTCCATCACAACTACTGAGACCACATGCTATGACTACTGAAGCCCACTTGCCCTGGAACCTGGGCTCCACAACCAGAGAAGCCACTACAGTGAGATGCCCACACACCACAACTAGAGTAGCTCCCGCTCACTGCAACTAGAGAAAGCCCAAACACAGCAACGAAGCCCCAGCACAGCCAAAAATTAGTTAACTAATTAATTAAAGAATACGAATGCTTATATACAGGAAAAGACTCATAGGAACTGTGCTCATAATACTCCAAAGTGGAAACAACCCAAGTGTCCATTTTTGAGAGCTGCGTCAAGAAATGGTGGTATGTGGGACTTCCCTAGTGGTCCAGCACTTACGGCTCTTCACACGAAATTCAGGGACCTAGGTTCAATCCCTGGTTAGGGAACTATGATACTGGATGCTCCAACTAAAAATGATTCTGCGTGCCACAGTGAAGACTCTGAGAGCCACAATTAAGACCTGGTCAGCCAAAAAAAAAAGAAGTGGTAATGTAATAAACAAGGTCCTACTGTATAGCACAGAGAACTATATTCAATATCCTATGATAAACTACAATGGAAAAGAATATATATATATGTACATTAAAAAGAGTGTAGGGATTTTCAAGGAGGTCCAGTGGTTAAGACTGTGTGCTTCCACTGCAGGGGACACAGGTCTGATCCCTTTTGGGAAAACTAAGATTCCACATGCCACACAGTGACCAAAAAAAGAAAAAGGGAAAAAATGTATATGTAGGCATAACTGAATCACTTTGCTATACAGCAGTAATTAACACAACATTGCAAATCAAGTATATTTCAAACAATGACAATTCTCAAGTCATTGTATCAGAAAAACAAGAATGCATGTGAATTCTTGTAATCTGTATTTTGACTTAGGCTCATACAGTGCATTGAGAAAGACCTCTTTAGATAATTTGTGAATTTAATACACATAAATTAGTAAAATTGAATGGTTTTTAACATGTTAAAAAAAAAAACAAACAGTGGTATGTTTACAAAACAGAATATTATGCAGCAAGGGAAAAGGTACCTGCCTGCTGCATGCAACCTGTTCTGCATCCTAGGGACACAGCATGGAATGGATGAATCTGGCTGGGAGAGAACAAACTGTAGGACTTCACTTAGGGAGAGTACAAAATTGTACCAACTCATCAGTGATGATGAAAGTCAACCACTGGTGACCTCTGGGAGGGGAGAAACTGACAGGGCAAGAGGGAGCTCCCGGGGAGAGGAGGGCCGGGGATGAGGCTGGTGGTGGGTCACAGTGAGCTTGTATATATTTGTGTGCTATTTTTAAGGACTATTTCTTTCTTTCCTTTTTTTGGGGGGGAGTGGGGCATGTAGCGTGCTGGTTAGTTCCCCAACCAGGGATCAAACCTGTGTCCTCTGCAGTGGAATCTTGGAGTCCTAACACTGGATCTCCAGAGAATTCCCAGGATATCTTTAAAAAAAAAAAAAAACATGATTTCTGGGTGTGTCTGTGCAGGGGTTCCTGGATGAGGCAGTCCTTTGAATTGATGGGCTCCCTAAAGCAGATGGCCTTAAGTGGGCATCAACCCACATGCTGTTGACCTGAATGCAAAGTGAAGGAAAGTGGAATTTGCCCCCTCTGCCGGATGGCTGGCAGGACCACCGATGGGTGGTCCTGTCCTTGGTCTTACAGCATCAGCTCCCTTGGGTGTCCAGTTCACAGGTCCAGATGGAGGGAAGTCTCAGTATCTATCATCCTGATTATACATCTCTTTCTGGGCATCAGTGTACCTACATTTATATACTCATCTATCGTATTAGCTCTGTTTCTCTGGAGAACCCTCATCCCAGCTCCCAGGCTGGTTCTCCTGCACCGTTTTGCTCTGAAACCCAGCTATTGAGATGGGGCAGCCAAGCAGTGGGTGCTGGGTCTGGCTCTGTCCAAGGAGAGAGTGGGGCTAGGTTCCGGGGAGGGGTCTTCCTCAGAAAAGTCCCATCCATGCTCCCCACCCCGCCCTCCAACCACAATCAGCTGGGTAAGCAGCGCTATTTTCAGATACACCCCCCCACTTCCTTCCTTGACTCTCAGAAGCCCACTTCCTGATTGGGTCTCATTCTCCCCTACTTGGGGTGGTGCACTAAAAAGTGTATCCATGAGGATGTTTCTCCATCAACTCCCACACACTGACCATTCGTGGGTCCCTTCCCCAAATCACGATGGGCCACACAACATAGAGATCCCAGCATAGAATGAAAGTGCAGATGCCCTTGGTCAAATCCTAAGAATTTCAAGACACAAGCAAATCCCTCCTGAGCTGGGGACACCAGACGACTGCAGGAGTCTCAGGCCAGGATGCTGGCACTGCCCTAACCACCTGCAGACCTCTCCCTACCTCTTGGTTTCATCAAGTTATATTTAATTGTGGTAAAATACACATTCGTAAGTTTGCCATCTTAACCATATTTAAGTGCATAGCTCAATGACGATAAGTACATTCATATTGTCCTGCAACCATCCCCATTGTCATCTCCAGAACTTTCTTATCTCCCCAAACTGAACTCTGCCCACATGAAACACTGACTCCCCCTCCCCTCCCCTAGCCTCTGGCCTTACCATCTACTTCCTGCCTCTGTGGATCCGACTCCTCTAGGGACCTCCTGTGAGTGGAATCAAACTGTGTGTGTCCTTCCGTGTCTGGCTTCTCTCACTGAGCATCACGTCCTCAAGGTTCAGCCAAGGTGTAGATGTCAGAGTCTCCTACCACATTCCACTGTGTGGATGGACCACATTTTTTCACCCATCAAGCCACTCATGCAGCTCCTATCTTTGGTTGTTAAAAATCATGCTGCTGTGAACACTCTTCTACAGTATCTGAGTCCTGGCTTTCAGTTCTTTCAGGTCTGAACTCGAGAAACACAAGCATGAATTATTTTTTGACCTCACTGCATGTCATATAGGATCTTAGGATCCCCGACCAGGGATTGAATCCATGTTCACTGCATTGGGCATATAGTTTTTATTTTAGCTTCTCACAAATCCTAACAGTGAAACACTCTCTTGGCCGGGCAAAAACAATGCAAACTCAGAAGACACATCAAAGCATGAGGAGGAGAAACAAAAAAAAAACCCGTAACCTCCTCTGCCAGCATCCTCCCCGTTCCCAGGGTGGCGTGTTTTTCCCCAAGGGCACCTGCAGTTGCGTTGTTTCTTGGAGGAAGCAGCGTGAATCTTCTCCTTAGAATCCTCTGCTTCTAGGAAATCTCCCCGCCATCCCCACCTACCAGTAGGAAATGCCCCAGGTACTGTTTTAGTCCTGCCCATAGAGGACAATCCTAAAGGGCTGATATCCTTCCAACCCTGAAAATTCATTGGAAGGACTGAAGCTGAAGCTGAAGCTCCAATACTTTGGCCACCTGATGTGAGGTTTTGGAGGAAGCAGCGTGAATCTTCTCCTTAGAATCCTCTGCTTCTAGGAAATCTCCCCGCCATCCCCACCTACCAGTAGGAAATGCCCCAGGTACTGTTTTAGTCCTGCCCATAGAGGACAATCCTAAAGGGCTGATATCCTTCCAACCCTGAAAATTCATTGGAAGGACTGAAGCTGAAGCTGAAGCTCCAATACTTTGGCCACCTGATGTGAGGTTCCGACTCATTGGAAAAGACCCTGATGCTGGGAAAGATTGAAGGCAGGAGGAGAAGGGGGCGACAGAGATGAGATGGTTGGATGGCATTATGAGCTCAATGGACATGAATTTGAGCAAACTCTGGGAGATAGTGAAAGATAGGGGAGACTGGCATGCTGCAGTCCATGGGGTTTCGGACATGACTTAGCAACTGAATAACAACACGGCGGAAACAACCTACTTGTCCAGCAGGAGGGGACTGAATACACAGCAGTGGGGGCCAGCCCTGGGGTTGCATGATAGGATTGCAAGATGGGCCCAGGGGGAGGAAGTGACCATCTGGGCAGTGTTGCTAAGAGCTGCTGTGTGTATCACGAATAATAATAGGGAATAATGACTTAAAAAAAAAAAGGGACTTCCTTGGGGGGTCCAACGGTTAGAACTATACACTTGCACTGCAGGGGATGGGTTTGATTTCTGGTTGAGGAACTAAGATCCTGCATGCTGAGGGAAGCAGCCAAAACATAAAAAAATAAAATAATAAATGGGACAGTCTCTTTACACCTGCTCATAGGTGGACACAGATGCCAGGGTTTCTCAACCCTGAATCAGTTGCAGCTTGGAATAGTGGCCGCCTTGAGAGATGGGGTCATGTTTCCTGGGGAACGAGATTGGGGCAGAGATGTTTTCTGCATAACCGTATTGACCCTTTGAATTTTGAACCATATACATATTATTTCCCATAAAAAATATAAGTCAAAGTAAAACTGTTAAAAAAAAAAACAACACAGCAACTTTGCAATGGTTGGCATATCTCAGTGTGCTTAGTTGTTCCATCGTGTCTGACTCTTTGTCACCTCATGGACTGCAGCCCTCCAGGCTCCTTGGTCCATGGGGATTCTCCACGCAAGAATAGTTTTTTCATCAAGTGTCGACCATAATCATTTTTTAAAAAAATCTTTTGGCTGAACCACATAGCATGTAGGATCTTAGTTCCCAGATCTGGATTTGAACCTGTGTCCCCTGCATTGGAAGCATAGAGTCTTAACCACTGGATGACCACGGAAGTCCCCAAATATAATCTTTTTAATTTCCTCTCTTCACTTTGGGGATATTTTTCTGTTTTCACTATTGTAAATAATGCAAGGATGACTATCTATGGACAGAACTTGGAGTGTTCATTGGATGATTAACTTTGCTTCTTAAAAGAACTCCTTTCCTCCCTCCCACCTCCCCTCTCTAAGCATTTATTGAGCACCAACTGAATGCTGAGCCCCAAACTGGGCACCAGAGATACACAAGAGACCAAAAAGACACCAGTGCGGATGCTTTTTGTCTTGGAGTTCAGTGGCTAGACTGAAACTTCTAGAACTTTCCAAGTGACAGACTTGTTCTCCACCTGTGCCTTCCACAATGGGAGCCCCAGCGCTGCATGGCTCTTGAGCACTTGAAAGGAGCCCACTGCAACTGAAGAAGGCCAATTGAAATTGTATTTACTTTTCATCCATTTATTTAAATTTAAATAGCAGCTCAGAGCTGATGGCCTCCATATTGGATAGTGTGTGTGCTGTTGCTTCAGTCATGTCTGACTCCTTGCGACCCTAAAGACTATAGACCTCCAGGCTCTTCTGTCCATGGGATTCTCCAGGCAAGAATACTGGAGTGGGTTGCCATTTCCTTCTTCAGTGGATCTTTCCAACCCAGGGATTGAACCTGTGGTTCTTATGTCTTCTGCATTGGCAGGCGGACTCTTTACCACTATCGCCACCTGGGAAGCTCCTGTTGGATAGCACCTGACTGGAGCTCACTGATCCAGGCAGGACTGATCACAGAGACAGACATCAGTGAGCACTGGCTTGAAGCAAGGTCTTAGTTCCCTGCCCAGGAACTGGATCTGGGTAGCCTGGATGAAAATCAGAAATCCTGGCCACTACTAGTCCACCAGGGGCCTCAGGCTTAAAGCAGAGTTCCTCTTGGCTGTTTACCCCATTGAAAAATGCATTTCTCAAGGAGGCCAAAATCTGTAGAAACACTACAAAGCTTATTATTAGAGACACAACACAATAAGCTGGAGAGCACACAGAGAAACAATTTGTTTAGTTAAAAGGACTTCCCTGTAGTTCAGTGGCTAAGCCTCTGGGCTCCCAATGCAAGGTGCCTGGGTGCAATCTCTGGTTAGGGAACTAGATCCCACATGCTGCAACTAAGATTCTGGCACAGTCAAATAAATGAATAAATATTTTTTAAAATATTTACATTAAAAAAATATTTTAAAAAAAGACTGAAGCAAGGTAGAGATCCCCTTACACCCAGAAAAGGGTGCAAGCATCTTCTCTAATAAGGCAGAGTGCCGTGAAGAAACGATTAAATCATTTACATACTGTAGTTCTTCAGGGTTTTTGTTTACCTTTGACCAATTACCTGGTTTATTTTTCCACGCCTCACTCACCCTAGGACCCTCCTCAACATGGCACAATTTTTTTCTGTTATGCTCCAAGTCCAAGTCTCCAAATAGACTGAGAGAACAGGTCCACCACGGCAATGCAAAGGCAAGAAGGGAGTTTATTTATTGCTAACTCGAGTTAGGGCACTCTGCCACTTCCAACACAGTGGAAGTAAGGCAAGAGGGCCCCGACTCCTGAATTACAACAGTATTTATAGACTTAGAACAAAGACAGGGAGTTGGCAAGGGCAGATTGGTTGTGAGAGGTCGAGCAGGGTCAGGCATGTTCAGGCATGTCGCGACAAAAAGCCCCAGAAAAGTGTCGCGAAAGGTCCCAGCGGTTGGCCACTGCCCAAACAGGAACCGGAAGCGGACCAAACTTCTGGGAACCAACCCCATGGCCTGGCTCAATCAAGTGCCAATCACCACTACAGCCCGCACTTCCTACCTTATGTGGGAGGACCTGGCTTGAACGCCAGTCCTGACTATAAAACCTTGTGCCCACCCCCCCATACTTCACAGACTCCCTTTGTTCCCTTGCTCACTCATCCCCGGGAGTTCTGCCCGAGAGCGACCTCCCAATAAAGGCTTTTGTCAATGGTCCCTAGAGGTGGCTTTTCTTCCTGTGGAGTTTCTTACATCTGGTGCCCAATGTGGGGCTCGAGGCGAGGGCCTCCGGCACTCGCCATTGAGGGCCCCTCGAGCTCCACCACGGCGGTAGCCCCGACCCAGGTGGCTGACCAACCTCCTGGACGGCAGAACACGGGGTAAGTCCCTTCGGCTTTGGGACCCACCATCCCAGGCGACCATTTTCTAGGGCCCTGTAACCAGTGCGCACTTACTGGGCCCTCCTCAGGTTCTCAGCTCGTGAGGGAGACGTCGTAAGCAACTGAGCAACCTCCGGCTCTGGCCTTCCTCGGTCCCCAGCACGTGAGGGAGACATCCCAAATGGCTGCGGGGATCCCCAGCCTCTGAGGCCTCACCAGCCCCCTGACCCGCCCGGAGACGTCCGGACCACAGGGGTGACCTCCACTTGGTCACCATGGGATCGACGGCTTCCAAACCTGAGCCCAACTGGTCCACTCCCCTAGAATGTTTATTGGCTAACCTATAGACCTTACGGCTAACGGGCTACATTCGCCCCAAACAGCTTACCCGTTTGTGTTCACAGGCCTGGCCACAATATCCTCTAGATAACGGCTCTCACTGGCCAGCCACAGGGACATTAGACTTTGACGTCCTCCGTGATTTGGATAATTACTGCCAGAGAACGGGAAAATGGTCTGAGGTCCCCTACGTTCAGGCCTTTTGGACGTTGCGCTCTCGCCCCACCCTGTGCACCACATGCGCCCCTAGCCAGATCCTGCTCACAATGGCTCCCCCAGCTCCACCTTCCTCAGCCAAATCAACCCCCGCTCCCGAGTCGTCTGCTTTCTCTGTTCCCCCGGAAGACCTCTGGTGGCCCCTCCTCCTCCCTATAGTACTCCCGATGCTCCCACCCCCTCCCCGACGCCGATCCCTTCACCCTCCGCTTCTGCTCCCGAGACTCCGCCCCCAGCCCCAGATCCTCCCGCCCTTAACCCTACTCTGTACCCTCCTCTTCCCCCAGTTACTCCCTCTCCCTCTCCAGTTAGCTCCCACACCCGCTCCCACAGCAACTCTTCAGAGGCCTCACCTCCTTCCCCTTCTCCCCCGGCCCTGTTGCTCCCTTTGCGACAGGTGGCTGGAGCTGAGGGTCTAGCTCAAGTCTATGTCCCCTTTTCTCTCCAAGATTTAGCGCAGATTGAGACCAAGCTGGGATCCTTCTCTTCCAATCCCACTCAGTACATTAAGCAATTCACTGGTCTGACCCGCACCTATGCCTTAACATGGCAGGACATATATGTCATCCTGGAGTCTACTACTACCCCCGAAGAGAGGCAGGCCATTTGGACGGCAGCCAGGGCTCAGCCCGACCAGCGACACTTTGCCAACCCCTCCCCGGAAGGCCCACCGGCAGCTCAGGCAGTTCCTGACACCGACCCTAATTGGGACTACCAGGAAGAGGGTGGCGGCCAGTTGCAGGTACACTATATGGTCGAGTGTATTCTGGATGGGATGGAGGTTTCCTCTCACAAAGTCGTAAACTTCCTCAAACTAAATGAGGTAACTCAGGGGCCTGACGAAAACCCGGCCATATTCCTTAATCGGCTGACTGAAGCCCTCGTTCAGTACACCAGACTGTCCCCTGAGTCCCCTACCGGGGTGGTCACCTTGGCTAGCCGTTTTATCTGCCAATCCGCACCTGACATCCGGAAAAAGCTAGCCAAGGCCGAGGATGGCCCTCAGACCCCTATTCGAGACCTGGTTAAAATGGCCTTTAAAGTGTACAACGCCTGCGAGGAAGCTGCTGAGGCCAGGCGAAAGGCAAGGCTTAAGCAAAAGGCTGAATTTCAGGCGAGCCTCCTAAACCAACAAACTCAGGCCTTGGTAGCGGCCCTGCGGCCGGCAGCGGGCTTGGGGGTCCCAAAACCCCCCTCCGGGGGCCTGCTTCAAGAGCGGCCAGGACGGACACTGGGCAAGAGTGTGTCCTAATCTATGACCTCCCTCCAAGCCGTGTCCAAAATGCAAACAGCGAGGACACTGGGCTAGCGATTGTCCCCAGGCCTCTTGGGCCCCGACCTCTAGGGGCTGGGGACCAGAGCGCTCTAGGGAGACCTCCTGCCCTCCCCCGGCCTTGGAGCTGCTGAGCTTCCACAATGACTGATGCCGCCCAGACTCGGGGACCCTGATAACCCAAGCCGAGCCCAGGGTAATGCTCCAGGTAGCGGGTAAGTCCATCAACTTTCTGGTTGATACGGGGGCTACCTATTCAGTCCTTCCCTCTTTCGGGGGCACTCTACGTCCTTCCCAGGTTTCGGTTATGGAAATTGACCACCCCCCAGTCCTCATCCAGCTAAGGGACCCCACCCACTTCCCAGCCCGGCCTCAGTTTCCTTTGTCTACCCCTAACCTCAAGGGGCTAAAACCCATCATCGACCGCCTCAGGGGGCAGGGCCTCCTGATTCCCACGACTTCCCCCTGTAAAATGCCTATTCTTCCTGTTCGGAAGGCCTCGGGAGACTACCGACTAGTGCAGGATCTCCACCTGATTAACACGGCAGTGGTCCCTGCCCATCCACTTGTCCCTAACCCCTACACCCTCCTTTCTTCCATACCTCCTAAAACCTCTCATTTCACTGTTACTGACCTCAAAGATGCCTTTTTTACCATCCCACTTCACCCCGACTGCCAATTCTTTGCTTTCACCTGGACTGACCCCGACACCTGGCTGACCACACAACTCACATGAACTGTACTCCCTCAGGGGTTCAGAGACAGTCCCCACTACTTTGGACAGGCCTTGTCCCGGGACCTGGCCAGGTGTTTGCTTCACCCTAGCACCCTCCTCCAATATGCAGATGACCTGCTCCTTTGCAGCCCCTCGGAAGAAACCTCCCGACAACATACTGCAACTCTCCTTAATTTCCTTGGTTCTCCGGACTACAGAGCCTCCCAATCTAAGGCTCAACTAACTCAGACTTCTGTTGTCTATCTAGGCCTCCAAATCACTCCCACCACAAAAGCCCTGATAGCAGACCGAGCCTCCTCAGGTCTATCTGCCCTCCGGCCAGCGGAGACCAGATATTGTCCTTCTTAGGACGGACGGGATTCTTCCGACACTGGATCCTAAATTACACCACCCTGGCCAAACCTCCATATGTCACCACTAAAGAGACTCCCACAGGACTGCTGTCTTCCCCCACCGAAGTGACTCAAGCCTTTCACGCTTTACGCTCAACCCTACTGGCTGCATCCCCTCTCTTTCTCCCAAATCCCAACTACCCGCACCATCTATATACTGATGAAAAGGGAGGGATAGCCTTTGGTGCCTTAGTGCAACCAATCGGCTCTGAACTGCTACCCATTGCTTACATATCCAAACAACTTGACCCCACAGCCAGGGGATGGTTCCCCTGCCTGCAGGCACTGGCAGCGGCGACAACATTGTACACTGATGCTAAAAAGCTGATTCATGGCCAACCCCTGACCATCTTCTCGCCTCATCGCCTCATCGTCTTGGCGACCTTTTGGCCTCTAAATTTCTCTCTGACCTCAGCAAGTCTAGGCTCCAGCAGTTTCACCTGGATAATCCACAGGTCTCTGTGGGTCGTTCTCCACAATTAAACCCACTTTCCTCGTTACCCTCCCTCCCCCTCTCCTCACCACGGGTATAGGCATGTCTCAACACACGTATGTCAAGCTCTCCCAACAGATGATCTCTGATACCATGCTGGAGCTCCAGAGCCAAATCGACTCCATGGCAGAAGTGGTCCTCCAGAACCGACGAGGCCTGGATCTGTTAACTGCCAAGGAAGGAGGGATCTGCCTATTCCTGCAAGAGCGATGCTGCTTTTACGCAGATGCCTGCAGGAGATGGTGCAAGCAGCAACGGGCAAGATCCTGATGACGGCGGCTTACACCCGCCTGAACCAGGAGGATGCGACTGAGGTCCCCTAAATGACCCTCACCCCGGTTCCCACAACGCCCTTACTCCATCCCAGCCTCACCCTACCCCTCGTCGCCCCTGTTCAGCAGGAAGTAGCCAGAGAGAACTGGTGCCTCTTGTCCTATATCAAAAAGGCCGGGATGAGAGGTCGAGCATGGTCGGGCATGTTCGGGCATGTCGCGACGAAAAGCCCCAGAAAAGTGTCGCGAAAGGTCCTGGCGGTTGGCCACCGCCCAAACAAGAACCGGAAGCGGACCAAACTTCCAGGAACCAACCCCATGGCCTGGCTCAATCAAGTGCCAATCACCACTACAGCCCGCACTTCCTACCTTATGTGGGAGGACCTGGCTTGAACGCCAGCCCTGACTATAAAACCTTGTGCCCACCCCCCATACTTCGCAGACTCCCTTTGTTCCCTTGCTCGCTCATCCCCAGGAGTTCTGCCAGAGAGCGACCTCCCAATAAAGGCTTTTGTCAATGGTCCCTAGAGGTGGCTTTTCTTCCCGAGGTGTTTCTTACAGGTTGCAAGGGGTTCTTGGCATCTATTAATTGGCTAATTTTTGTGCATGCGGGCTTGCTTAAGGAACTTTTCGTGTTATCTGGCCTAGCTCTAACCAGGCTATGGGGAGTATGCTGACTAGCTGAGTCTCAAGGTCGGAGGGATGATGATCTCAGCTCCTTCTGGGCAGTGACCCAGCTTTTTCTGTGATTGTAGCTCTGGCTACTTTAGTCCTTGAAGCTTGTCATGGCTTCTGTCAAGTCTCAACATTTTCCAAGATGGATTCCAGCCTAGAGGCCTATGAGGATGCTTGAGATCACCTATTATGGGGTGGCAGCCCTTCTTCTTTGACACCCAAGGAGCTTTTCTGTACATGTGCAGTGTTTCCTTTGTCCTCAGGATGGGAAACATGTAACCTCTTGATCTTTTACTCAAACAGGATTGATTTTAAGACCACTGATTCCTGAGACTTCCCTAGTGGTCGAATGATTAAGATTCTACACTCCCAGTGCAGGGAGCCTGGGTTCAATCCCTGGTCCAGGAACTTGATCCAACATGTCACAACTAAGAGATTCCACGTGCTGCAACTAAGACCCGGAGTAACCAAATAAATAAATAAATAAATATTTAAGAGATAAAAAAAGACAACACCGGACAGCCACATCTAAGATAATGAAATAAGTTTACTCTTTAATTCCATACACAAAAATAAGCTCAAAATTGATTGAAGACCTACATGTGAGACCAGACATTTCAAAACTCCTAGAGGAAAACAGGCAGAACACTTTCTGACAAACCACAGCAACATCTTTTTTTGATCCATCTCTCAGAACAGTGGAAATAAAAACAAAAATAAACAAATGGGACCTACGTAAACTCAGGAGCTTTTGCACAGCCTAGCCACATCTAAGATAATGAAATAAGTTTACTCTTTAATTCCATACACAAAAATAAGCTCAAAATTGATTGAAGACCTACATGTGAGACCAGACATTTCAAAACTCCTAGAGGAAAACAGGCAGAACACTTTCTGACAAACCACAGCAACATCTTTTTTTGATCCATCTCTCAGAACAGTGGAAATAAAAACAAAAATAAACAAATGGGACCTACGTAAACTCAGGAGCTTTTGCACAGCCAAAGAAACAATAAACAAAATGAAAAGACAACCCACAGATTGGGAGAAAATATTTGCAAATGATGTGACCAATAAGGAACTAGTTTCCAAAATTTACAAACAGCTTATGACACTTAACAGCATCAAAACAAACAACCCACTCAAAAAATGGGCAGAGGACCTGAATACACATTTCTCCAAAGAGAATATACAGATGGCCAACAGGCACATGAAAAGATGTTCAACATTGCTAATTATTAGAGAAAGCAAATCAAAACTTCAATGAGATATCATTTTACACTGGTCAGAACGGCTAGTACAGAGGGTGTGGCTCCCCTTCCTTCCTTCCTCCCAGTCCCACGGTTTTCATTTCAGGATCTCAGGGACAACCTTGGAGCCTCTTGTTCTGAATCACTAGGAAATTCATGCAGAATCTGTAGGGAGTTCGTAAATAAGTGCCCCCCCAAAACACACACACACACAGAATGGCTAGCATAAACACACACACACATACACACACATACACACATACAAACACAAATACTGGAGAGGATGTGGAGAGAAGGGAGCCTTCCTACACTGTTGGTGGGAATGTAATCTGATAGAGCCACTATAGAGAACAATGTGGAAGTTCCTTAAAAAGCTAAAAATAGAGCTATCACATGACCCTGAATTCCCACTCCTAGGCCTATATCTGGACAAAAACATGATCTAAAAGGATACATGTACCCCTATGTTCATTGCAACACTGTTTAAAATAGCCAGGACATAGGAGCAACCTAAATGTCCATCAACAGAGGAATGGATAAAGATGTGGTACATATATACAATGGAATATTACTCAAGCATTAAAAAGAATGAAATAATGTCATTTGCAGCAACAAAGATGGGCTTAGAGAGTGTCATATGAGTGAAGTAAGACAGAGAAGGAGAAACATTGAATGACATCCCTTATATGCTGGATCTCAAAAGCAATGATACAAATGAACTCACAAAACAGAAAGAGACTCCCAGACTTAGAAAAGACACTTATGGTTGCCTGGTGGAGGGAGGTGCATACATGTTCAGTCGTGTCTGATTCTTTGTGACTCTATAGACTATAGCCTATCAGGCTCCTTTGTGCATGGGATTCTCCAGGCAAAAATACTGGAATAGTTTGCCATGCCTTTCTCTAGTGGATCTTCCTGATCCAGGGATTGAACCCACATCTCTTAGGTCTCCTGCATTGGCAGATGGGTTCTTTACCACTGGTACCACCTGGGGGAGAATGGATAAATAACTGTGTATGGCTGAGTCTTTTCACTGTTCACCTGAAACTAACATGACATTGTTAACTGACTACACTCCAATACAAAATAAAATTTTAAAGTTTGGGGGAAAAAAAGACAAGACCATTAATTCCTGTGGTCACATTATTTTCCCGACAGGCTGAGGTCTGTGCCAGTGGCAACCAAAAGTTTCCAGAGCCTCCTTCCATCCTCCTGAAAGCCTTCCTGTTGACTGGGAGTTATCCTCCCATGTATCTACTGACTCCTCAGAAAGCATAGGGGACAGCTGGGGACATAGTGGACAAGAGTCCGGCTCCCTGCCCTGGGGGGGAGCTTGGAGCTCATGGAATATTTATGGAGGATAGATGATAAACAAACAAACAACTCAGTAAAATGATGGCAAGTTTTACATTAGAAAAATAAATAGGGTGTGATAGGGACTTTGGCCCAGGGAGGTCAGCGAGGGCTTCCTAAGGAGGTGATATTTGTGCAGGTGCCTGAGGAGGAGGAGGAACCAGTCATATGTCTATCTGGGGCATTCTAGGCAGGAGACGTTGCTTGTCCAAAAGCCCTGAGATAGGGACAAATTTGGATCATAGAAAAGGCAAGATAATTCCAGAAAAAATCTACTTCTGCTTCATTGACTATGCTATAGCTTTTGACTGTGTGGATCAAAAAAACTGTGGAAAATTCTTAAAGAGATGGGAATAGCAGATCACCTTACCTGCCTCCTGAGAAACTTGTATGCCAGTCACGAAGCAACAGTTAGAACTGGACATGGAATAATGGACTTGCTCCAAATTAGGAAAGGACTACATCAAGGCTGTATATTGTCATCCTGCTTATTTAACTTATATGCAGAGTACATCATTCAAGATGCTGGGCTGGATGAAGCACAGCTGGAATCAAGGGACAGTACCCGAGAGCACACAGCTGAGGGAGGGGGCAGCTAGGTCCCAGGCAGGGAATCAGAGAGAACCAGCTGGAACTCACCTCTGGACAGGGTCCAGTCTTGATCCTGAGTTCTCCCAGTAGCTGATCCCGGGGAATGGGGCCTTGGGGGAGGACTCTCCTCTTTTACCTTCATTAAGAGACTCTTTAGTTCCTCTTCACTTTCTGCCATAAGGGTGGTGTTATCTGCATATCTGAGGTTATCGATATTTCTTCTGGCAATCTTGATTCCAACTTGTGCTTCATCCAGTTTTAAGAAAAGACTGACTTAAAACCAACTTTCAAAAAACTGAGATTATGGCACCTGGTCCCATCATTTCATGGCAAATAGATGGGGGAAATCATGGAAACAGTGACAGATTTTATTTTCTTGGGCTCCAAAATCACTGTGGACAATGACTGCAGCCATGAAATTAAAAGACACTTGTTTCTTGGAAGAAAAGCTATGACAAACCTAGACAGCATATTATAAAGCAGAGACATCATTTTGCCAAAAAAGGTCTGTATAGTGAAAGCTATAGTTTTTCCAGTAGTTGTGTATGGATGTGAGAGCTGGCAGTAAAGAAGGCTGAGCACCGAAGAACTGACGCTTTCAAACTTCGGTGTTGGAGAAGACTCTTCAGTGTCCCTTGGACTGAAAGAAGATCAAACCAGTCAATCCTAAAGGAAATCAATCCTAGATATTCACTGGAAGGACTGATGCTGAAACTCCAATACTTTGGTCACCTGATGCAAAGAAGTGACTTATTGGAAAAGACCCTGATGTTGGGAAAGACTGAAGGCAGGAGGAGAAGGGGATGACAGAGGACAGGATGGTTGTATGGCATCACTGACTTGATGGACATGAGTTTGAACAAGCTCCAGGAGATGGTGAAGGACAGGGAAGACTGGAGTGCTGCAGTCCATGGGGTCGCAGAGTTGGACACAATGGAGTGACTGAACAACCAGGGGCAAACTTCTCAAGGGTGGCTTGGCTAGGGCAGAGAGAGCAAGGGCAAAGAGATGGGGAAAATGGGCCAATAGGTGCTGGGCAACACCAAGCAGGTGCTTTTGGAAGGGAAGGTGTTTGGACTGACCTTCCAAATTTGTCCCTACCTCAGAGACCTTGGGGAATTCACAGCAGTGCCTTCATCTTTTCTGGGTGCCTTCTGGTGGGTGGGGGAACTCCATAGGGGTGGGGCAGACCCCATTTGGGTGGGGACTAAGCCTATCCCCTCCTCCTGGCCACCCCCTCACACACACACACAGATGTTCCCTTTGGGGCATTTAGTCCTGGAGAAGCTGGGCTTCAGGTGTTGCAGCAGCTCTGGCCCTTTCTGGCCCTGGGGAGGAGGGGAAGATGGGGCTGGGGGTTGGGGGAGTGTGGAGGAAGGCTGTGGACAGGCCTCTTCCTGTTCTGGCACAAGGAAATGGAAGGAGCCTGGCTTAGGTGTGACATTTGGACCTCAGGAGGACAGCTGATGCTGGGAGCCTTGAGGGGACAGAGTCCCCTTGAGGGTAGCTGAGGCAGGAGTGTCCCCAGGCACCCAGGGACAGGCCCCTGGAGCACACAGCTGAGGGACAGTCAGCTAGGGCCTGGGCAGGGGGTTAGAGGGAAACAGCTGGAAACAACCTCTGGAGAGTGTCCAATCCTGAGCCTGAGTCCTCTCCTGGCAGCTGACCCCAGGGAATGGGGCCTTGGGGAAGGACTGGCCAGGGAGGCTTATCTCTGCAAATGAAGCTGAAAGTTAAGATTCTCTGGAGGAGGAGAGGGAGCTGGGGCTGCCTGCAGCGGGTGAGGCGGATGTTAAGCTGCAATAGGCTGGCCTGCCCAAGGCCGAGGCTGTCCCACTAACTCACTGTCCCACTTTGGCTAGGTACTGTCAGCCTCTGCAGTTTTTCTGTCTTCCTCCCAATCACTCCTCAGAAAGGCCTGCCCTAACCACCCAGTTCACCTTTAGCCACACTGCCACTTTGTTTCCAAGCCTCATTCTTGTCCATCTGCCTTGCCTTCAGCTGTGTCACCAGCCGCCTTCTTGCCCGCAGGGTGAGCTGAGTGAGAGAGAGTCGGAAACCCTAATATTTTAATGCTCAGTGAAAACGCCTAACGTGCTGTGTGCTCAGTCGCGTCAGACTTGCCATCACATGGACTGTAGCGCCAGGCTCCTCCGTCCATGGGATTCTCTAGGCCAGAATACTGCAGCAAGTTGCTGTTTCCTCCTCTAAGGGAATCTTCCCGACTCAGGGATCAAACCTACATTGCAGGCGGATTCTTCACCTCTGAGCCACCAGGGAGCGGGTGGTGAGGGTGGGAGTGGGGTGGGGGTGGTTGGTTGGGGGTTGAGGGGCGTGGGGAGGGGGAGCCTAAAGTGATGCAAAAGGACCTATGATGAACAAGACATAAAGATTTGAAATAAAGGCTGAATCATCCCAGCCAGGGGCCTGCTGCTACTGCTGCTGCTAAGTTACTTCAGTCGTGTCCGACTCTGTGCGAACCCATAGACGGCAGCCCACCAGGCTCCCCCGTCCCTGGGATTCTCCAGGCAAGAGTACTGGAGTGGGGTGCCATTGCTTTCTCCAATTCATGAAGGTGAAAAGTGAAAGTGAAGTCGCTCAGTCCCAAAACTTTGTTTTTTCAGTAGTGCATTAAAATAGTTCTTATGTTGACCACTGAGGTTTTTGTTTGTGCTAAATCGTTTCAGTTGTGTCCGACACTACGCGACCCTATGGACTGCAGCACGCCAGACTCCTCCGTCCATGGGTCCTCCAGGTAAGAATACTGGAGTGGGTTGCCATGCCTTCCTCCAGGGGATCTTTCAGACCCCGGGGATCGAACTCTAGTCTCTTACATCTCCTGCATTGGCAGGCAGGTTCTTCAACACTAGCCCCACCTGGGAAGCCCCACTGAGTTTTTTGGCACCCTGTAAATTTTGATGCCAGAAGAGTTCCTCACTAGAGTCCTAGCCCTGAAATGAAAGATTAAGTGAACGGTTATGAGTCTCCACTGCCAGGAACCTTGATTGGAACCTGAAGCTCGGCCCCTGCCCACCCAATCGCCCCGCCCACCACAAATTCCCCGCCCACTACGAAAGTTAACCCCGCCCCCGGACGCGAGAATCGCCCGCTCCTGGTCCTGGCCCCCAGCCCCTCCGGCTCCCCAAGCACACCTGTACGTCACTTCCGGGGCGGCCGCGGGAGTGAGCCTCACTTCCGCCCGCAGGGGAGCGGCGGCTGTGGCGGCGCAGGAGACCGGTCCGGGGCGCCGAGGGATTGACGGGCGGGCGGCCGGAAGCCATGGAGCGCGGCCCCGGGGCCGGGGGACGAAGGCCGCGGCGGTAAGTGTGAAGCAGGGGCTAGCGTGGCGGCTTTGAGTGCCTCCCGCGGTCTCTGCCTCCCGCGGCCGTTTGGAGAGCCGGGCCGGGCCGCGAGGCTGGGGCAATCCGACCGGACGTCCCTGAGACCCCGCACTCCCGGGGCGGCCGTGGTCCCGGGTGGAGGACCACTGATCAGGGCCTGGGACCGCGGGACAGTGTCTCCGACTCTGCAGAGCTCCGTCCGCGGTCCATTCAGTCCTCCGACGTGAGATATGCGCTCACCCTCCCGGGGACGCGGCCCCGCCTTCGAGGAGTGCGCTGTCCGAGCAGCGGACTCTGACCCCCGGCCCCGAACAGATGCCCCAGCCTGACACCCTCTCCCGCCACAGCAGCCGGAGCCGAGCCTTGCTTCCTAAACGTTTCCAAGACACCTTTGCCCTTTCGCGGGCGTCCTGCGTCCGGCTTGGACACCTGGGCAGGCTTCCCAGCCTCTGCTCCCGTCTCATCTGCAGGCTGCTACCAGGGCACCATCCACAGCTCCTAACCCATGGGCTCCACCCCAGACCCCCACTCCTTAGGCTCCCCGTTTCCCCCAGGATGAATTTTCCCCAGATTCTACAGCAGGACTCATGGGGCGGGGCCTGACCCAGCTCTCTCCAGGACCCCTCTGCTCACTGTTGCTCCCAGTGCCTGTCTAGTCCAGGATTCCTAGTTCCTGGAACCCTCTATCACCTCTAGGGTTTGACTATCCTCTACCCGCTTTCCTGGTCGCTGTCACCAGGCACTTTGCAGGCGCCTTTCAGACTGACTGGGAGAGGTGCGGTCACAGTTATCCATATTTAGGTCGTCTTGGAGAATTGTAACTGCCTGGCTCCTTGTTGATCCTCGTGATACCAGCACCCCACACTGGGCTTGGCAGCGGGGTTCCGGATATGTGCTTGTGGACCGAATCACTGGGCTCTGAGTGCTGGGAGTGCCTGCCCAGTGAGTGAGGCATCTAGGTGTGCTCTGCAGTTTGAGGGCCAGCACTCTCATTGATATCTGGCACCCTCAATGATATCCATTGTAAGACTGCCGGAGGTCCCAGGCCTGGGAGGCCTGAGAAGAGACTCTGTCAGGCATGGCAGACTGTAGAGAGCCCCCCCCCCCCCCCCCCCCCCCCGGCCG
>SJYC01121753.1:0-11764 GCA_006408675.1 Madoqua kirkii
CCCCCCCCCCCCCCCCCCCCGAATGAATGTCTCTTCATTCAGCCATTGTTGATTGAGTGAGAACCGGTGGTGTTCCTGCCCTCATGGAGTTTCTCTTTGGTTGGAGGCGAGGGTGAGGAGCTGGGGGTGGGTGGTGAAGGCTGAATTTATACATATAAGCTGCGGAGTCAGATCTGGAGCCTAGAGCCTCTGGGGAAGGGACTAACCTGTTTGGAAGGGTGCTGGGAGATGTGAAGGGTGGATGGGACAAGGAGCCCAGGCCATGTGATTAGGAGAACTGATGGGGCTGCAACTCTGAGGCAGGAGAGGACAGTATGGTTCATCTGGGGAAAGTGGGTTAGTGATGGAGCAAGGGAGGCTCGAGAGGTCGGCCACAGCAGACAGTGGTGAGGGATTTGATCTCCATCGTAAAAATAGTGGCACCTCTGGAACAGCCCAGTGGCTGGTAGATTTGTGTTGTGAGAAGATCTTTTGGCTGGAGAGGGCAGAACGGCGTGGAACAGGGTGGTGGTGGTCAACAGTAGGGGGTAACCAGCGAGGAAGAAGACTGTGTGTGCCCCAGGTAGTGGTGGGAGGGAGAGAGGCAGTCAGCAAGCCCTGTGGTGGGCCAGTCTTGAGGGTGCAGGGAGGTGAGGGTGCAGGGAGGTGTCAAGGATGACATCCTTGTTTCTGTCTTGGTCAGCGGGCCCTTGTCCATCTTGGGGTGCCTGTTCATCTTCGGGTCTCCAGGGGCCTCCTACCTGCCCACTGGCTCTCAGCCAGGCCTCACTCTCAAAACTAGCCTCGCCTTGCTGCCCAAACTCCAGACCCGCCATGCCATCAAAGCACCAATGGAATGTCAACCTGTTGGGGCCTGGACATCTCTGAGAATATGTTGGAGCAGCCTCAGTTTGATTGACACTCTGGAGGGGGGGGTCCTGGGCACAGTGGAGTGTTGAGCAGCATCCCTGGGTTCCCCCCCTCAATGCCAATAGTAACCCCCCCAAGTCATGACAACTATAGATATCTCTCCAGTGGTTGGCCCATGTCCCCAGAGGGTAAATTTGCCTTGGTCTGAGAACCAATGTGGTAGACTCTCCCTTCTGAACATACTTGCACGTAACACAAGTATCCCACCTGGGAGTCTGGAGGGCTCCTGGAGGCCGCCTGTGTCCCTGCCTCCCTCTCCCACACCCCTCCACGTGCCCCTGATCCAACTGACTGTGAGATATAGCTTTCTGTGGCCCCTAGTCTCAGATCACAGGTCTGCAGGGGGCAGGTGTGTTTCTAGGCCTTGGACTGCACCAACCTGCTCTGCATCCATGTGGCCCAGGCCCGGTGGTTTTCAAATGCTGTGGCCGGGAAACAGAATAGGCTCAGGTGCTCTGCTGCCAACAGTGAGCTGTGAACATGTGTCCCTCCCTCGTCAGGCTGTAAGGACAACGTAGTAAGTGAGTAGGTTTTTCTCAGACCTCTGTATTTTCTTCCAGCCTCTCTGTTGGCACCTCCATGCATATTGAGTGTAGCTGCTTTAGCAGCTCAGCTGTAGTCTGCTCGAGATGGCGTTCAGGACATTCTGTGCCTGTCCTGAGCCCTGCTTGTCCCACCTCTTTCCATTCATCTCACTTACTCTCTTTGTGACCTGTGTGGTATCTGTACTGATGGAAGTGTAAACTGAGGCCCAGAGAGGCTAAGTGACTTCCCCGAGGCCACAGACCCCTAAGTTGGTGGAGCAGGGGAAGGTGCCCCAGGCTCCTGTGGACCCCAACCCCCATTGGGGCCTGGCCCCAAGCACAGGAGGGAGCCATTGTCCCGGCTCCTTGGGCCTTCCCAGCCTGGAGATGTATCCTGCTTTTGTTCCCAGAGCCTTTGTTTGTTGTATTTCCTCTGCCTGGACTCCTGTCTCCGGACATCGCAGGCCCTGGGAGCATGCTCCCGGGTCCCTGTGGTCAGCAGTCTATCCTCCCTTGGCTGTGTCACCTGGGGGTGGCAGATGGGAGGGGGTGGAGGAGAGTCTGGGCCAGCTGTGTGGACAGAGGTCTTGGGGTACCGGTCTCCCTGGACCTGGGGCAGGGGCAGTATTGGGGAGAGTTGGGTAGCCAGAGTGCTGATCACCCAGCACAGCCTGCAGGCAGAGGCTGGACTGATGAATGGGGTTAAATGGCAAGAGTCACCTGCAGGCTGAGGAAGTGTGGTAGCAGGCAGGGGGCTGGTTGGGTCCCACCAGGGTCACTTGGGAGGCCTTGGTGCCCCAGGGAGGGCAGGCCAGGCCGTGGGTAGAGCTGTGGAGATTGGGCAGAGGGGAAGGCTCAGGGCTTGGGACCTGTGGGAGCCCCAGGGGAACCCCACATCATGCTGTCCCCCTACAGGCTTTCCCTCTGTGCCACACGGACACGCGAGGCTGCGAGGCTCCTGAGGGCTCAGCTTGGACCGCGATGGGGCTGTGCCCGGCCTCCTAACGGGGCTCTTGTCTGGGGCAGTGGCCGGGGGTCGCCCTGTCCCCTGCCTGTGTCTCCAAGCACCCCCAGCCCTCCCCTGCCGGGTGAGGCCCGCCCTGGCACCCGGCCCCCGCCATGAACGGCCTATCAGTGACCGAGCTTTGCTGCCTCTTCTGTTGCCCGCCCTGCCCCGGCCGCATTGCCGCTAAGCTCGCCTTCCTGCCTCCAGAGCCCACCTACTCGCTGGTGCCTGAGCCTGAGCCTGGGCCTGGTGGGGCCGGGGCTGCCCCCTCAGGGAACCTGCGGGCCTTGGCTGGCACCCCTGGGCGCTGGAAACTCCATCTGATGGAGCGCGCCGACTTCCAGTACAGCCAGCGCGAGCTGGACACCATCGAGGTCTTCTTGACCAAGAGCAGCCGAGGCAACCGCATCTCCTGCATGTACGTGCGCTGTGTGCCTGGTGCCAGGTGAGCCACGCAGACACGACCCCTATGGTGGAGGGGCCAGCTGGGATGGGCCCCCCAGATATGCTCTGTTCTCATCCTCTCATTGTGGCCCATGGAGACCACCAGAGGGCCAGAGCCAGTGAGAGCCCATTTGGGTGGGCGAGTGTCCCAGAGATTCTTCTTGCCAAGGAGCAGCAGATGAGATCTGCCTATGGCCACCGAGAATCTGCTTGGGGTCTTTCCATGTGCAGCCTTTTGGGGACCCTCTCTGGGAGCCTCCTGCCTCTGGGTCTCAGTGTTCACATGCCCTGGGTCAGTTTCTTGGGCCCTAAGTCCCCAGTAAGGCCTTGGCATCTGCTTTCGGGTGTTGGCCCTGAGACCAGGCTGGTAACTGGGGCCAGGTCTGACTCCCCGAGCCCCAGGGTGGCACAGAGGTGGGGCCTTCCAACTGCTTCTGCCTGCAGAGGAGGCCAGGTCCAAAGAGCAGGCTTTTACCTCTCAGCTGGGCTGGGCTGGGGCCCAGTGGTGCTGGAGGAAGAAGATTCTGGGAGCCTATCAACCAGGATCCAGACTGGTCAGACTCCCTACAGGGCTGTGTGGGACCCTGGGCAGAGATAAGGGCCCTGCTACTTTCCCATGGAGAGGAAAGAGCCGCCCCACAGTGAACAGGGGATGGCCCTCCTCCCTGTGGTCGGAGCCCTGCAGTCTCATCCTCCAGGAAGGTTCAGAACATCAGGGAGATGAACCGCCATCTTTAGGCTCTCAGAGTCTCTCCATCAGGAATGATTCCGGGGGGAGGCAGCTGCCACCCAGGGCCATCGATGTGAACGTCACTGTGGCTTCTCTGGCTCACACTGGGTGGTCCCCTGGATGATGGGAGCCTGAGGCTTCATTGTCTATTCTGGCCTAAGTCCCAGTGAGTAGAACCAATCCTCTGCTCCTTTTGTAAGGGCGCCAGCCCCCTCCTTCCGTCACCCTCTGACTTGTGCTACCCCGCCTCACCAGGTACACGGTTCTCTTCTCGCACGGCAACGCAGTGGACCTGGGCCAGATGAGCAGCTTTTACATCGGCTTAGGAACACGCATTAACTGCAACATCTTCTCCTACGACTACTCTGGTTACGGTGTGAGCTCTGGCAAACCCTCCGAGAAGAACTTGTACGCTGACATTGATGCTGCCTGGCAGGCCCTGCGCACCAGGTGAGCCCAGGCTGCAAGGGGGGGTTAGAGGTGCGTGTCTCCTCCCAGGTGACTGGACCTTGTGGGAAGAAGCCCAGGTAGGGGGGCTGCAGGGTGAAGCCTGACCCGAGTTCTGTCTGCTTGGTGTGCAGGGAGGCTGGATGGGCCCCTTCCGCCCTCCTTGAAGTGATCTCCTGGGAGCTGCAGTCTGGGAGGGGCAGGGACAGAGCCTGAGGTTCTCTCCATGGAAACTGAGGCTCTGCCTGGAGGGAGGAGTCAGGCAGAGGACTCAGGCCTCTCCTGGGCCTGGTACGTGGTGTGTGAGGGTGATGTGAAAGGACTCGGAAATCCCCACGCCAAAGGGAGCACTTTGCGGGCCTTGGCTGGCACCCCTGGGCGCTGGAAACTCCATCTGATGGAGCGCGCCGACTTCCAGTACAGCCAGCGCGAGCTGGACACCATCGAGGTCTTCTTGACCAAGAGCAGCCGAGGCAACCGCATCTCCTGCATGTACGTGCGCTGTGTGCCTGGTGCCAGGTGAGCCACGCAGACACGACCCCTATGGTGGAGGGGCCAGCTGGGATGGGCCCCCCAGATATGCTCTGTTCTCATCCTCTCATTGTGGCCCATGGAGACCACCAGAGGGCCAGAGCCAGTGAGAGCCCATTTGGGTGGGCGAGTGTCCCAGAGATTCTTCTTGCCAAGGAGCAGCAGATGAGATCTGCCTATGGCCACCGAGAATCTGCTTGGGGTCTTTCCATGTGCAGCCTTTTGGGGACCCTCTCTGGGAGCCTCCTGCCTCTGGGTCTCAGTGTTCACATGCCCTGGGTCAGTTTCTTGGGCCCTAAGTCCCCAGTAAGGCCTTGGCATCTGCTTTCGGGTGTTGGCCCTGAGACCAGGCTGGTAACTGGGGCCAGGTCTGACTCCCCGAGCCCCAGGGTGGCACAGAGGTGGGGCCTTCCAACTGCTTCTGCCTGCAGAGGAGGCCAGGTCCAAAGAGCAGGCTTTTACCTCTCAGCTGGGCTGGGCTGGGGCCCAGTGGTGCTGGAGGAAGAAGATTCTGGGAGCCTATCAACCAGGATCCAGACTGGTCAGACTCCCTGACAGGGCTGTGTGGGACCCTGGGCAGAGATAAGGGCCCTGCTACTTTCCCATGGAGAGGAAAGAGCCGCCCCACAGTGAACAGGGGATGGCCCTCCTCCCTGTGGTCGGAGCCCTGCAGTCTCATCCTCCAGGAAGGTTCAGAACATCAGGGAGATGAACCGCCATCTTTAGGCTCTCAGAGTCTCTCCATCAGGAATGATTCCGGGGGGAGGCAGCTGCCACCCAGGGCCATCGATGTGAACGTCACTGTGGCTTCTCTGGCTCACACTGGGTGGTCCCCTGGATGATGGGAGCCTGAGGCTTCATTGTCTATTCTGGCCTAAGTCCCAGTGAGTAGAACCAATCCTCTGCTCCTTTTGTAAGGGCGCCAGCCCCCTCCTTCCGTCACCCTCTGACTTGTGCTACCCCGCCTCACCAGGTACACGGTTCTCTTCTCGCACGGCAACGCAGTGGACCTGGGCCAGATGAGCAGCTTTTACATCGGCTTAGGAACACGCATTAACTGCAACATCTTCTCCTACGACTACTCTGGTTACGGTGTGAGCTCTGGCAAACCCTCCGAGAAGAACTTGTACGCTGACATTGATGCTGCCTGGCAGGCCCTGCGCACCAGGTGAGCCCAGGCTGCAAGGGGGGGTTAGAGGTGCGTGTCTCCTCCCAGGTGACTGGACCTTGTGGGAAGAAGCCCAGGTAGGGGGGCTGCAGGGTGAAGCCTGACCCGAGTTCTGTCTGCTTGGTGTGCAGGGAGGCTGGATGGGCCCCTTCCGCCCTCCTTGAAGTGATCTCCTGGGAGCTGCAGTCTGGGAGGGGCAGGGACAGAGCCTGAGGTTCTCTCCATGGAAACTGAGGCTCTGCCTGGAGGGAGGAGTCAGGCAGAGGACTCAGGCCTCTCCTGGGCCTGGTACGTGGTGTGTGAGGGTGATGTGAAAGGACTCGGAAATCCCCACGCCAAAGGGAGCACTTGAAGGGTGGGGAGGGGCCAAGACCCCTTGTTGTGGAGCTTGGCTTCATTCTGGGGAGGGTCTCTGGGCCTGAAGGTGTTGTCAGACAATTTAGTCCCCAAAACAGCTCCTGTGGGAGGTCAGCTCGCAGAGGCTGGGCCTCCCCAGATACAGTATCCAGCACAGTTGCTGGCTTGACTCAGATAGGGTCTCTGTGGTCTTGTCTACGCCTCTGCCCCTGGAGCCCACTGCCCTTGTCATCCAGGTCCTGGCAGCCCCCTTCCACCCCATGGTTGCTCACTGAAGCCTGGTGGTTCAGCCTTAGAGCCAGCACACACAACCTGTGGCCTGGTGCCCCATGCTACCCTGGAGGGAGCACCTGACCCCCAGCCTCCCAGAGGCGGTGCCCTCTGCCTGCCCAGGGCGGCCTGACCTCCACCCTGCCTAGCCAGCTGGTGCGGCCAGCTCCTGCAGGGCCCATAGCCAGCTTGCCCTGGGGAGGCAGGGCCCTGGTTGCTGTAGTGATGCACCAGGAGTCCTTGATGCAGGCTCTGGGAGCAGGGTCCCCTGGCACCTCTGTGGTACTGGGGACTCATGCTGGGTGGCCTGGTGCAAATGTTCCACACACAGCTGCCTCAGCCTGTCCCCGCTGGCTGGGGGTTGCTAGCAGAATCATGCCCTGCCGCAGGGTGAGGGTTCTGAGCTCTGTCATCCATCCATCTGTCCTGCTGCTAGCATTGACCTCCAGCAACCTTGTCCCTCAGCCCCAACAATTGAGAATCATTAGGAGGGCAGGAGGCGTGGGCCCAAGCACTGGTGCAGGGTGGGGAAGGGGGCTGGAAAAGCTGTGGAATCCAGCACCTGCTGCGTTTGTCCAGGTGGAGACAGCCAGGTGCAGCTGGGAGTCCTGCCCGGATCTGGGTGATAGGACCGGGCTGGTGCTCAGCACAGCGGTGCTCCTGGCAAACCAGGGAGCAGACTGGGGTGGAGTGGCCAAGAGGGGTTTGCACAAGGTTGGGTGGCATCCCCAAGGCCTGGGATTGGGGCAGAGGGCAGGGACAGGTGTTGATGACCCCTGGGTGCCCAGGGGCCCAAGTGCCCTGGCTACTTGGAAGAGGGGCACCCCCTTTGAGATCACAGCTGAGGGTGTGTGAAGGGAAGGCCATGGAGACCTCCTATTCTGGGAGGGTGGTGAGTGGGTCCTTGAGTGGTCAGGAAAGAACTGCGCTGAGGTGGTACTCCGGGAGGTGTATGTGGAGTAGGGGGGAAAGGGGCATAGGACCTGACTGCTGTGTAAGAAAGATGCCCAAGGAAGGAGGTAGTGACCACTCACTCCCCTCAGGGCCACTGTTCCTGCTCACCCACATTTTACTAAGCACCTGAGGGGCTGCATACTGGCTGAGATAACTGGGCAGGACTATCTTCATTCCCCAAGGCCAAGGGAGTGGGTGAGGGTGACTGGAAGACACACCCCCTTGCAGTGGGACCAGGAAGGGTTGTCAAATTCCGAACTGCGGCAGGAAGGCCCCAAGCAGGTTCTGCATATGGCCTTGGTCTAGTGTGTATGGGTCGGGAAGGTCGGGTGACTAGAGAAGAAGAAGCGCCAGGGACCTGCCTCCAGGAACCACAGCGCTGGTAGGGCCTTCACAGGTGTACTGCCCAGGTGTGATCAAGTAGATACTATCGAAACTGAGGGTCTGGGCTGTGGGCAGTCAGTTCTCCTCATACCTGGGGATCCTGCCTCCCCTGCTGAGCCAACCCCCTCGGTGCTGGCAGGTAGGGGAGGCTCCCAAGTCCCTATCATATTTCCTGGAGCCTGAGCAGAGAATGGAGGGCAGGCAGTGGGAGGGGTGTGTGAGTTGCTTCGCTGCTGATCCTGCCCCTACCGCCGCCAGGTACGGCATCAGCCCGGACAGCATAGTCCTGTACGGGCAGAGCATCGGCACGGTGCCCACCGTGGACCTGGCCTCGCGCTACGAGTGCGCCGCTGTGGTGCTGCACTCGCCGCTCACCTCGGGCATGCGCGTCGCCTTCCCCGACACCAAGAAGACCTACTGCTTTGATGCGTTCCCCAAGTGAGCGCGGGGCAGGGGCGGGGACTGGGAGAGGGGCGGGACCTTGGAGGGGCGGGGCGCGGAGGCCTAACGTGTCCGCCCCACAGCATCGAGAAGGTGTCCAAGATCACGTCGCCGGTGCTCATCATCCACGGCACGGAGGACGAGGTGATTGACTTCTCTCACGGGCTGGCCCTCTACGAGCGCTGCCCCAAGGCCGTGGAGCCTCTGTGGGTGGAGGGCGCCGGGCACAACGACATCGAGCTCTACAGCCAGTATCTGGAGCGCCTGCGCCGCTTCATCTCCCAGGAGCTGCCCAGCCAGCGCGCCTAGCTTAGTGGCCGGCCCGAGCCGCGCCGGGACCTCAGCAATAAGGCGGCGCCCGGACCCTGCCCCGGCCCCGGGGGCTGCATGTGAACCCCCAGGCGCCCCACGCCCTAGAGGCAGCCGGCCGGCAGGGGTCGGGACCTGCCCCGGCCCCTGAGCCGTGGACAATGTACAGGTGACGGAGCTATGCGCACCTTTCCTGTTGGAAGCAAAACGAAGGAAAAACGTGAAAACAAATTAAAGATTTAAAATTTAAGGTTCCTTTCCCTTTCTTGACTTGTGCGTGCTCTCCGTGGGGCTCGGCGAGCCCAAGACAGGGGGACCAGGCTTGGTCCCCAGCCCTCTAGGGGAGTTCACAACTGCAGATGCCAGGTTCGGTCCTTGAGGCTGTCGGTTGCCTAGGTGGTAATGGAGGGGCGACAGCATTCGAATCTAGGACCCTGCGTGCTCTGAGGGCACGCCTGGGGAGGGTGGTTGGCTCTGTCCGCAAGACAACGCTGGGAGTGGAAGTGGCCGCCGCGGGTTTAGGCTGGGACTGCTTTGGACCCTCAGCGAGACAGGTACCCTTACGTACTCGTGTGGTAGATAGACATCGCAGGGTTAGGGTTAGCTCCCCCTGCCCAGAGGACCAAGAAGAGTCTTGCATGCTTGCGTCCAGTGGAGGACAGTGGTAGGTCCGAGGCTCCGTGCGGCCTCCCCAGGAATGGGGTCATGGGGAGCACTTATGCAGCACACCTCCGGATCTTGGTCTGAGCTCAATACTCCGCGGGGAATGCCCTTAAAGACAGGGACGGCCTAGGTCTTCCAGGACCCTCGCAGAACGTCCGGCTCACCACCGCCCCTCAGAGTGCCCCCTGCGACCTCTAAGGGCGGCGCTCTAGAGGGCGGAAGGCTTCAGAGACTGGCGACCTGTTGTCCACGCCGAAGCCGGGCGGCAGCTCCTTGTGTCCGACACCAGGCAGTGGCGAGGCCGGAGCCACCGCTGCTTCAGCCTCGTCCCCGCGGGGTCATTGGCCCCTTTAAAGAAGGGGGCGGTGTCTCGGCCTGCGGGGTGGGTGACGCCGAAGGGGGCGGCCGAGCGGAAGCGGAAGTGGGGTGGCGCGCGCTTGGCTGCGGTGGCAGGCGTGGAGGCCACGGCGTGGCCGGTAAGTGGCGGCGGCCCGGCGGCCGGCCCTGCCCTTGCCGGCGTCCCGGCCGTGGGGGCGCGCCTAGCGGGCTGGCCGACGCCGGCGGGTGTGTGTCAGCGCTTTCTGTGGGTCTCAACAGGGCTTCAGGCTGGGGTGCTGGGAGAGCCAAGAGTGGCCCTGGGCACGCGAGATCGGGCTGGTGGGAGCACTGGTCCTGCGGTCGCCCTCGTCCTGCGGTCCCCGACCGAGGACGGTGCCCAGGCTTGTCCCTCCTGAGTCCCCGAGCCCTCCCGGTGGGAATCTAGGTTCCCGTTTTATAATCCAGAATGTCTGGGAGCAAAACTGAGCGTGGGTGTGTACTCCCGGGAGCAGAGAGCCTCCTTTGTACTGGCTGGTCCTGGTGACCGAAGTAGCCCGGTCTTTACCAATCCCTCCAGCACGTCCGATTCTTCGGCGTCAGCTGCAGTATTTCTTCCGCAAGTCCCTACCCTGATCCTCCTGCCTTGTGCTGCCACTGACCGCCGCTGCTACCCGTCACAGAGCCTGCCTGCTTTTCACCCCACCAGAATGCAAGTTCCCCGAGGGCTGGGGCTCCGCGGTGCAGCAAGTCCAAAGCAACGGCTTACGATTGAACAGAAATGTTTTCAGGCACAGAGTAAAAACTTCAGAGTATAAGAGTGTTGGGTGATAACTCACTGTTCTTCCCACCCCTTGATTCCAGTGTTCCCGTCCACGCCGGCACAGACAAGCATTTTCTTAGGTGTCAACAGAGAAAGTGCATGTATAGCCAAAGAGTTTATACAGAAATGTAATCCTGTTATCATCATGGCTTAGAGAATGTTCAGTTACCCCTACACAGATTGGATTCAGTCCTTCTAATGGCTGCACTATATTTTATTAGCACTGTAATTTGTTATTCCTGTTACTTTTGGGTTGAAAAAAATTTTTTTCACCCAAGTCTGTAACAGGCATTGCTAGGTCCAGTATCCTCATACACTTGTCTTCCTAAGTACGAGTATTCCTATAAACTGAATTCCTTACTGCAGAAGGGCTTTCCATAGATCTGTAAATGGGCATATGATCTCTTAAAATAGTATTTCATTGTAGCTTCATTTGTGTTTCCTAGAAATATAATCAAACATCTCAGTGCTTCTGTCAGACTTAAACTTTTAAGTTGATCATTCCTATCACTAATATGGTCATTTTGAAACTGGAAAGTATTTTAAACAGTAGCTATTTAAAAGCCATTTGTATTTCACATTCTTTGTCCATTTTTCTATTGGGTTCTTGGCGTTACTGTTTTCTAGGAACAGATTTAAGAAAATTATCCCACTGTGAAGGAAAAAAAGTATTTTTTCCAACTTGTTATTGGGTTTGACTTGGATTGTATGTGGATTTTTTAATTAATTTAATTTTTGCCAGGCATTTAAAATCATTATCAGTCATTAATTTATCAATTATGGCTTCGGCATTTCAAATTATGCTCAGAGATATCTTCCCTACTCCAAGATTATAAAACATTTTGATGTTTTCTTCTGTAAATAATTTGTTATTTAAATATGTGTTTAAATTTTTTATCTAATTCTACAACCAACTCCTGGGAAGGAGTGAGATAGAAATCCAAACTGCTTTTCCCCAAATCGTTTGTCCCCAATTCCATTTCCCCAAAAAGCCATTATTTGCTGACTAAAGCCCCCTTTTAGCCTTGACCACAGAACTCTCTGTGCCCAGGGATCTGTTTCTAGACCCTGTCTAAGAAGTAGTTGATGGCTTGCACGCCTTTTGTGTAATGCTAGTTCTGTTAGAAAGGGTTCTGAAAACTTAAGACTTTAGGGACTCCTCTGCACCCTAGTGCTGACCTTCCTTGAGGCAGCAGTTTTTGTCAGGAGCCCCACACCCCTGCTTTTACCATCACCCCCCTGCTTTTACCACCACCCTCTTCCCCTACATGCCTGCCCAGTGAACAGAAGGGATAAGCTAAGGTCAGGGGCTCCTCAGGCTGGCCTGGCCTGTGGGCTCTGCCCTTCTGCAGTGGGTGCCTCTGAGGGGCTCAGTTTGTGGCCTCTGGGGAATCATAAAGGGGCTTCTATGGGAGGGATGCCAGTGGTACCTTCCGGGCTGTTCCCTTCTTCCTTCTAGTTGGTACAGCCCATGGGCCAGGCTGCCTGG
>SJYC01121754.1:0-10802 GCA_006408675.1 Madoqua kirkii
GGGGTGGGTGACGCCGAAGGGGGCGGCCGAGCGGAAGCGGAAGTGGGGTGGCGCGCGCTTGGCTGCGGTGGCAGGCGTGGAGGCCACGGCGTGGCCGGTAAGTGGCGGCGGCCCGGCGGCCGGCCCTGCCCTTGCCGGCGTCCCGGCCGTGGGGGCGCGCCTAGCGGGCTGGCCGACGCCGGCGGGTGTGTGTCAGCGCTTTCTGTGGGTCTCAACAGGGCTTCAGGCCTGGGGTGCTGGGAGAGCCAAGAGTGGCCCTGGGCACGCGAGATCGGGCTGGTGGGAGCACTGGTCCTGCGGTCGCCCTCGTCCTGCGGTCCCCGACCGAGGACGGTGCCCAGGCTTGTCCCTCCTGAGTCCCCGAGCCCTCCCGGTGGGAATCTAGGTTCCCGTTTTATAATCCAGAATGTCTGGGAGCAAAACTGAGCGTGGGTGTGTACTCCCGGGAGCAGAGAGCCTCCTTTGTACTGGCTGGTCCTGGTGACCGAAGTAGCCCGGTCTTTACCAATCCCTCCAGCACGTCCGATTCTTCGGCGTCAGCTGCAGTATTTCTTCCGCAAGTCCCTACCCTGATCCTCCTGCCTTGTGCTGCCACTGACCGCCGCTGCTACCCGTCACAGAGCCTGCCTGCTTTTCACCCCACCAGAATGCAAGTTCCCCGAGGGCTGGGGCTCCGCGGTGCAGCAAGTCCAAAGCAACGGCTTACGATTGAACAGAAATGTTTTCAGGCACAGAGTAAAAACTTCAGAGTATAAGAGTGTTGGGTGATAACTCACTGTTCTTCCCACCCCTTGATTCCAGTGTTCCCGTCCACGCCGGCACAGACAAGCATTTTCTTAGGTGTCAACAGAGAAAGTGCATGTATAGCCAAAGAGTTTATACAGAAATGTAATCCTGTTATCATCATGGCTTAGAGAATGTTCAGTTACCCCTACACAGATTGGATTCAGTCCTTCTAATGGCTGCACTATATTTTATTAGCACTGTAATTTGTTATTCCTGTTACTTTTGGGTTGAAAAAAATTTTTTTCACCCAAGTCTGTAACAGGCATTGCTAGGTCCAGTATCCTCATACACTTGTCTTCCTAAGTACGAGTATTCCTATAAACTGAATTCCTTACTGCAGAAGGGCTTTCCATAGATCTGTAAATGGGCATATGATCTCTTAAAATAGTATTTCATTGTAGCTTCATTTGTGTTTCCTAGAAATATAATCAAACATCTCAGTGCTTCTGTCAGACTTAAACTTTTTAAGTTGATCATTCCTATCACTAATATGGTCATTTTGAAACTGGAAAGTATTTTAAACAGTAGCTATTTAAAAGCCATTTGTATTTCACATTCTTTGTCCATTTTTCTATTGGGTTCTTGGCGTTACTGTTTTCTAGGAACAGATTTAAGAAAATTATCCCACTGTGAAGGAAAAAAAGTATTTTTTCCAACTTGTTATTGGGTTTGACTTGGATTGTATGTGGATTTTTTAATTAATTTAATTTTTGCCAGGCATTTAAAATCATTATCAGTCATTAATTTATCAATTATGGCTTCGGCATTTCAAATTATGCTCAGAGATATCTTCCCTACTCCAAGATTATAAAACATTTTGATGTTTTCTTCTGTAAATAATTTGTTATTTAAATATGTGTTTAAATTTTTTATCTAATTCTACAACCAACTCCTGGGAAGGAGTGAGATAGAAATCCAAACTGCTTTTCCCCAAATCGTTTGTCCCCAATTCCATTTCCCCAAAAAGCCATTATTTGCTGACTAAAGCCCCCTTTTAGCCTTGACCACAGAACTCTCTGTGCCCAGGGATCTGTTTCTAGACCCTGTCTAAGAAGTAGTTGATGGCTTGCACGCCTTTTGTGTAATGCTAGTTCTGTTAGAAAGGGTTCTGAAAACTTAAGACTTTAGGGACTCCTCTGCACCCTAGTGCTGACCTTCCTTGAGGCAGCAGTTTTTGTCAGGAGCCCCACACCCCTGCTTTTACCATCACCCCCCTGCTTTTACCACCACCCTCTTCCCCTACATGCCTGCCCAGTGAACAGAAGGGATAAGCTAAGGTCAGGGGCTCCTCAGGCTGGCCTGGCCTGTGGGCTCTGCCCTTCTGCAGTGGGTGCCTCTGAGGGGCTCAGTTTGTGGCCTCTGGGGAATCATAAAGGGGCTTCTATGGGAGGGATGCCAGTGGTACCTTCCGGGCTGTTCCCTTCTTCCTTCTAGTTGGTACAGCCCATGGGCCAGGCTGCCTGGGACAGGGGCCAACTTTCAGTTCTCCATTTTGTGCATTTCCCAGGACACATGTATTCACAAGTGGCAGCGTTCTCCCCCTGCTCAGCAGGCACCACAGCTTCCCAGAACCTCAGGTCCTCCCCTCAACACCTGGCCTGTCACACCTCACCTGACACTGGCCTCTGAGTCCCAGAAGCAGGTTTCTGGCTCTCTGTTAGCTCCTAGGTACGGCCTGATACCCAGAAACCCCAGGGGATACAGCCTGCCTGGGGGCTGTGGGGTTCTCGAGGAGGATGGAATCTGGGTTGTGCACAGGCCTCTCTCCCTGAGGAGCCCCTACTGGACTTCCTATGGGCCCTGGAGTCCCAGCCCCCAAGGGCCAACCATCCATCTTCCCCTCCCTTCCTCTAGCAACCCTGTTTCACTGACCACCCGTCAGTCAGACTGAGTTGGTGGGACCCACCCTTCTGGTTCTCCATGTGAACTGAGGGCCTCAGAGGTTCCGAAAGAGTTGGGGGGAGTTAAGTGTCCTTGGCCCCTGGTAGCTGTGGTTGATAAGCAGAGGGCTCGGGGAGGGTGCCACCACTCAAGGCCCCCTGCACCCCCATCTCAGGCCTGAGTGTTCCCCCAGGCAGGCACTTGTCTGTTTGATTCATGGTCAGGGTGCAGGGCCAGCCTGTTAACTGTGGAATTCCGTGAGGTGGGGGTGCCAGACTAACATTGGGGTCCCCCTTAAGTTTTGAAGTTCCTGCCATGTGACAAGGGGATCTTCACGTCAACAACACTGGGCTGCTGTCCCCACCTTGAGGGAGATAGCTCAGACCAAGCTGCCCAGAGAAGCAGCCCCAGGGCCCAGGCCTAGACTCTGCTGCTCAGACGGTCTTGAGCTATGTCTGTGTCCACAGCACTTGCTGGCGAGGTGGACAGACCTGGCTTCGGTCATGGTCACAGCTGGGAGGAGCTGGGCTGGGTGTTCTCCAAAGCCTAGCAGAGTGCTCCTCGACCTGCCGCGTTACGCCGCATTACAGAAGAGGGCTTATCACCTCCAGCAGAAGGTCACGGGGAGGCCAGACCCACAGGTGATCCCCATTCCAACTGCACATCTGAAAGGCACTCTGGGAGTGGATGCTTTTCAGGGAGGGTCATGGGCCAGCGAGGAGTCAGGGATGAGAAGGAGCCCTGATCCTGCAGGCCAGACCTATTCCCTCCCGCCTCCTAGAGAAGGTTTATGGGGGCCCTGGGTCTCTCCCTGCAGCCTCCCATGGGGGAAGACAGCCACATGCCCACTGCTGCCTAGGCCTGGCCAGGGGCCCACTGCACCTCCTCGTTTGCGTGACGACCCCTCGGACTGCAGTGAATAATCTGACACGTTAGAAATAAACATGGATAGGTTACAGGCAAGGCAAAATGGGCATGAATCCTAAAAACACTCATCAAAGTACAGCAACCTCATCTCCAGGACGGATGGGGGCTTTGGTCCTTTGAGAGCCACAAGAAGGGCCCACACAGATAGGCTGAAGGACACACCCATACACACCTGGTGCCAGGCAGGTGGCAGAAATGGGTGCATCTGCCTGCCCAGCGTGCCGCTCTGAGAAGGTGGACCCCCACCCCTACTCCCTGCCATGTCCCTTTGCTTTTCATGTGTCTCCTGGTCCCTGCAGAGGTGATCACTGTGGGCAGGCTGGCAGAGGCCACTGTGCACCAACAGGCTGCTGAGAGGTGGAAACACCAAGAGTTCACAGCATAAGGGGGCATGTGACTTCCAGTGAGCTGGAGCTCATGGCTGACCCTGTCCATGTCCTGGGCCCCCATGGCCACATGCTCCGTAATGCAGTGACCAACACTCAAAAGTTCATCTGTCCATTCTCCTTTTCTCCCATTATAACAGTGCAGCCATACACAGACATACTTGTTTCCTTAAGAATATTTCTGGGGGGACTTTCCTACTGGTCCAGTGTTAGGCATGGGTTTGATCCCTGGGTGATGCACTAAGATCCCACATGCTGTGGGGTACATCTAAAAATCAAAACAAAAACAAAATGGAAGTAATAGATACACATAGATTATAAAAAAGATAAACTATAGAGAAAGTACTGTTAAAAAGTAAAGGCTTGAGTGGGAGGAAGACCCAAGAGGGAGGGGATATGTGTATACATATGGCTGCTTCACTTCCTTATATAGCAGAAACTAACACAACATTGTAAAGCAACTGTACCCTAATTAGAAAAAAAAAAAAGTAAAGACCTTACTGTTTTAAAAAAAAACTATGGCCCTTCCAGCACGTCCATACATACAGACACACACACATACACATCTGTACAGCAGCCTTGATTCTGACCCGGACCTGTCAGGGACCCCCTGTATGTTGCCTTCTCCGCTTCTGTAACTTCCTCTGCCACCTGTGCAGCATGGTTCTGTGGGCCCCCTGGTCCAGTGAGAGACCCCTGTGAACCCCTTGGTCCCAGAAGGGAAGGCTGGAGATGGAGCCCGTTTATAGATCAGTAAACTGAGGTCTTGAGAAAGAGGGAATGAGCACTCTGTGTCTGCCCAGACAGGAGAGATGCTCCTCTGCCTCAGCTCTGCGCGCAGGCAGCCAATCCAGACCACCTCTGGATCCTCTCCCAGCCTTGACTTCATATCTATGAAATGGGGCTGACAACTCTTGAAGGGTAGTAGTGAGGATGGAGTGACACAACTTAAGGTGGAAGTGAGCACACGGTCAGGAGGGGCATCAGGCTCCACGGGCCACTCACATTCCCCTGGGCCCAGGGTGTGAATAGAAACACTGCAAGTTGAGAGTGGGCCCCGCTGAGGTCTCCTGCCCAGAGTGGCTGGTAGATGAAAACCACAGCTCCAAGACCCTGATTCTCCCTGGGAGTGGATGCACAGTTGAGACTTGTCCAGGGCCACAGGTCTGCCAGGATGGCAGTGCTGACCACTGCTCTGACATGGTCCACCCCCGCCTTGCCCATGGGGAGAAGGCCCCCCTCAGTTACTGCCCCACTTTCCTCTGGATGCCCCCTTGAACAGCAGGCCCCAGTGGAGCCAGCTCTGGAATACTCCCTCAGCCCCTCCACGCATCAAGTTTGTGTCCCAGTTGCCTTGCCCTAGCCTCTGGGCTCCTGGGAGGCAAGGCCATAGAGGGTGATGTTGCTCTGGGCCCAGTAAACACCACTGGAAGGAACTGACAAAGGGTCCCTGCCTCCTTGTCTTGCTTCTTCCCCACGTGCTGGGGTGAGCCAGGGCCAAGGGGCAGCCTGCAGAGCACTTCCTGCCTTACCTGGACCTAGGAGAGGCTGGGCTCAGGGACTGGGGACCACCTGTGGGCTGGGGTGCTGAGGCCCTGGAGGGCTGTGGAGATGGGGGAGGGTGAATGCCTACCCAGGTGGTCCACCTTGTTTGAATTTCAAAGGCATGGGAGGCTCAGGCCAGCAGGAATGCTGACTGCCCAGCGGGTGCTCACCTGGACAGTGGTTGTCCTGACCTGGACAGTGGTTGTCCTGAGTGAGCTTCTCTGCTAGAGGAAGGAGCTGAGTGTCTCTGCAGCCTGAAGTCAAAGCTCCAGCGGGCCTCTCTTTCTTTCCCAGAGAGGGAGGCGCCATCAAGGATGGTCAAGCTTAAACCAGATGGACCCGAGGGACAGCGACAGGCCTGGGGACAAGGGTCTGAGCCAGGCTATATAAGCCACGGTGCGAGGGAGAGGGAGTACTGCAGTTGGAGAGGGTGTGAGAATACTGCCCTGGGATGGGGGTCGGGCCCGAGTCCTCGGCTGCTGTCCAAACCCAGACCTGGGTGGTTCACTGAGAAGACTGGAACCCGTGGCGGAAAGCCCCCTGGAGGTCGCTTCGGCCACTGCATCGTCCCCTGGCCAGCCTAGGAAGGGGCGGGGGCGTGGCTGCAAAGGAAGGGACCACCTCCATCACCCCACTTCCGCCGCCCGCTGCTTCAGACCTGCGGGTTAGGCGGACCCCGGGCGTGTGCTTTCCCGCGTTACCGACGAAGTTAAACAATTTGGCCTGGACGTCCTGGGCAGTGAGGCCCCACTTTCCCTGTTCGCGCTCCAAAGCCAGCGCCAGGGAGCGGAGTCCCCGACCCCCGTATTCTGAAAAGGCTGGGCCACTCCTTCTCCCCAAAGCACCCCGAACCCTGCCCGCCCTTTGTGACCCCGGTCCTCCTAACTCCCAAATGGGGCGCAAAACGAGAAAAGAGCGCAAGCTCGCTCGACACAGACAGGAGAGGAGTTCCTCCCTCCCCTGTCTAGCTGCGGGTTACGAGAAAGGCGATGGGGTCCCCATAAGAAAGGGCGAGGAAACGCAGGGCGCGTGGTCCAGCAGGGCCACAAGCTGGGGAAGAAGAGAGGGGGAAGGGTCGCGCACGTGGCCGGGGGGCGGGGCTGGCCGCTTCCGCACCCCCACCGGGCCACGTGGGGAGAGGACCCCTCCCCCATCCCGACCTGGGGCGCGCCCTGGACCGGGTGGAAGCGTCCGAGGAAGGGGCGGGCTCCGCCGGCCGCGCGCTTAGCGCACGGTGGGCGAGCCCGCGAGGAGGCGGGGCGCGCGCCGAGCAGGGAAGAGCTCGCCCTAGGGGGTGGGGGGTCCACCCAAGGAAGGAGGGGCGTGCCGGGATGGGGCGGGACTCGCTCCGGAGGCGGGACCCTACCAAGGACGGGAGGAGTTTCCTGGCGTGAGGAGGGGGTTCTCTGGGGGCGGGCCGGAGGGAGCTACTGAGGGAAAGCAGCGCCAGAGGGGGCTAGCTCCTCAGCCTGCTGCCCGGCGTGGGGAAAGCGCCCTCGGGGAGGGAGGAGGGCGTACTGTGGGGCCAGAGTGGGCGCGACAGGGGGCGGTTCCTTCGGCCCGGGCTCCGCCCCCGGAGGCCTCGCACAGAGGGCAGGGTGGTAGAGGGTGCGCCGGGCGGGGGGCGTGGCAGCGCGCCCCGAGGGGGCGTCCTCCGGGCGGGGCGGGCCGCGGCCGCCCCCGCGGGCTCCGGTGCGTCAGGGCGCGTCAGGCGGGGCGGGGCGGGCAGAGCGCGGGCGGCGGCGGCGGCGGCGGCGCGCGCCGGCCTCCTCCTCCTCCTCCTCCTCCTCCTCCCGCACTCGAGCAGCCGCCACCGGCCTGACGGGCGCCGCTCCTGCCACCTCCGCTCCGCCCGCTCGGCCGCGCCGCCCGCCCCTGCTTGGCATGTCGGCAGCCGTGGCGTGCGTGGATTACTTCGCCGCCGACGTGCTCATGGCCATCTCCTCGGGTGCCGTGGTGCACCGCGGGCGGCCGGGCCCCGAGGGCGCGGGCCCAGCCACCGGCCTGGATGTGCGCGCGCCGCGCCGCGAGGCCGCCCCGCCCGGACCCACTGGGCCGCCGCCTCCGGCCGCAGTCCTAGGCCCAGGCCCCGGCGCCGCCGCCGCCGCACCCCACCTGCTGGCCGCCAGCATCCTGGCCGACCTGCGCGGTGGGCCCAGTGCCCCTCCGGGGGGCGCCTCGCCCGCCTCCTCTTCTTCGGCCGCCTCGTCCCCGTCCTCTGGCCGCGCCCCCGGCGCCGCGCCCGCCGCCGCCAAGAGCCACCGCTGTCCCTTCCCGGGCTGCGCTAAGGCGTACTACAAGTCCTCCCACCTCAAGTCGCACCTGCGGACGCACACAGGTGAGCCCGATCGCGAACCGGACCCACGCGGGGGCGGTATCCCGCGCCCCCTCCCCCGTCGGGACCCCGAAACTGCGTGGCGCGTCGGGGGCGGGGAGGGGGGGCGCGCCCGGGCAGCCGCCGCGCCGGCCGGGAGGGCGGGGCCTCGGTGGGTGGGGCGCGCTCGGGGGGCGTGGCGGCCACGCGGTCGGGTGGCGTGCGGATGGCGGGCGCGGAGGCAGCCGCAGGAGCTCGCCGAGTGCCGGTTGCTGCGGGGTCCGCGGGCGAGATCGGGGCTCCCGGTTAGTCCCCTTCGCCCTCGGCCTGGTTTCTCTTTTGTTTTCCGTTGGTTTCGGATCGGGGCTGTGGGCAACGTGGTCGGAGAGCTCAGTTCTGAGGTTCTCGTCCCCTCCCCTGCCTTGGTTTCCTTATCTGTAGAAAGGCAGCAGGCACCGTGGCGCTGCCTCCGAGGTGGCCGCGAGGATTCACCCCGGAGAGCGGCCGAGCGCTTGGTGCTCGGCGAGGTTGGGGGATGCCCGGCACGTTTTCTCTGTTCTTTGCTGTATTTTAAAAAGGTGGAAGGCGAGGGGGCTGTGAGTGCCGGTTAGGGCTTGAGCCTTGGGAGGAGGGGAATCCCTGAGGGCGTCACGTTATCCTCCCGATTCCAGTACAGGGATCCCTGTACTGGATCCCTCCCACCTGTTCCGGGAGCCGAGAAGGCTTGGTGGCGGGGGAGGGGTCGGCGATACTGTCAGGTCTCACAGCCCAGCCCGGCGGCAGGGGGCTCTGGCCACCCTTTCACTCGGGCACCTCCCTCTTTTTCCTCTTGCGGTTCCTTCCAGTTCTCCCTATGAAGTCTCATCTTCAACCCTGATAATTTTTTCTTGGGCTGGGGGTCAGGGGGTGGTGTGGTGGTACCAGCCTGAGTTTGAGCATTGGAGATGATTCTTCAGTTGGGAAGGGCAGGGAAGCTGGGTGGGCATGGGCTTGGACTCGGTGGTTCTGCCGCTTTCTAGCACAAGACCTTCTCTTCTCGATGGGTTTTTTGTCTGTATAAAGGGCCCTCTGACCGCCTTCTCCTGAGGGTCCTTACGTGGGTCACGTCAGGGCACATGAACATGGCTCGGTGGGCATGCTCCCGTTGTAGGGACACGTGGAGGGCCGAGGTGGGACTGCCCCTGGAATTGTGGCTGACACGGATGGTGTGACCCCTGAAAGTGGCTCAGACCCCCTGGTGCCTTGGTTTTATTTCCGCACTCTGTGCTGCTCTCTAGTTCTGGTGAAGGGTTGAAGGGGGCAAGCCACCTCCCACTGTGGCTCCCCAGGGACACTTCCCCAGGGTTTGCTGGGGGTTTAAGGACCTCCTTGAGTCCCTAGGCAGTGTTGACTGCCCCCTACGCCCGTGGAGGAGAAAGAACTCCTTGTCCAGTGCCTGTGTGTATGTCGGTGTTGCCATTTCTGGCTTTAAAGAAAAACGGAGACCGAGTCGGGGTGTTCCAGTGATGGGTGGGGGAGGGCAGGGAGCCGTTTCTCCATTCCTTGCTCCCTTGATAATAACTGTGCTGGTCACTGGGGAGCACCTGGGTACTGAGAATCAAAGTCTCGTATCCAGGCCCCTTTGGTTCCAGTTTTGGATGCTTTGAGGCTACCTTCGTTCTTAATGATGGTAATGCGGCATCTTTCTGGCACTCGGGACCACCAGACTCTACCTTATCAAAAGTCTCTGTATCAAGGCTTTTGGGCTTTTCCAGCCCTCAGGGGTGGGGAAGTCGTGTCTTAGGTCTGTACTATAGAGTGGTGTTGCCCACTGCCAGGGGCAAGCCTGGGGACAGATCTGATGAGCAGCCTTAATTAGATGCTGGCTGTCTGCTGCTGGAGCCAGTGTGCCCCAAGGGTCTTTGGGAGGGGGTCCCGTCCCACCCATCACTGCCTGACAGCTCTTCTCTCTGTAGAGAGAACTCCCTTCCTGGCCTGGCCCCATTTTACAGATGAGCAATCAGGCCCAGCAGGAGCTATCATCATCTCTGCTCCATTTGGCACAGAGGGTTGGGGTGGGGAGATGTGGAGGGGTGATGAGGTCTTCCTCGGAGCCACACAGCTGCAGAGGAGGAGCTGGGAGCAGGGATGGCTGGTCTCCAGTCCCCTGGGTCTGGCCTGCAGTCCCTGGCCTACAAGGAGCTCCCCTGCTTCTGCGTGGGGCAGTGAAAGACTTGGAAGCTGCAGGAGATGTTGACGCGGTTGCCATGGATACCGAGACGGAGAGGGAGGGAGGTGGGGCGGGGGCGGAGGCGAACTGGCAGTCTACTCCTCGCTCTCCCTACCTCCCTCATCTCCCACTGTTTTCCTGCCCCAGAGCCCCCAATGCCCAGCACCTCCTGGGGGGCTCAGGCCCCTCCCCACAAGGAGCTCAGATCTGGAATTGGGGAGACTGTTAAGTCTTTGGCACTGCTCACTCCTAGACCAGGCCATTCTCTGTCTGGCATCCTGGCCACTGTAGGGTGTTGAGCAGCCTCCCTGGCCCCCACCTGGGGCACCTTCAGTTGTGACAATAGCAGATGTGCTCATGTGCTCAGATAGCACACAGTGTCTCCTGGGGCTTGTGGGATCTCTCCTATTGAGACCCCTGTCTGGTTACGCCTGAGAAAGAGTAGCTGAGCATTGATTGTGTGTGAGAGGGGCACTGTGGGGATGACCCGATCCCTGTCCCCCGGAACCCCTGGAACGTTGTGGTGGGGTGGTGACAGCAGTGGTGATGGAGGAGAAGCCTTCCTGGAGGAAGCAGCTTCTCCAGCAGATGCTGTGGGTTGACTGCAGCCTGGAAGGGCATGTCTCAGGAGAAGGGCAGCACCGTGGCTGCCAGGGGTGGGGGCAGGGGCAGGGGCCCTCAGGGGTGGACTGGGAGGCTAGAGGCTCTGGTGGAAGGTGGGGAGGGGGCCGAGCAGGTGAGCAGTCTGGTTAAA
>SJYC01121755.1:0-40601 GCA_006408675.1 Madoqua kirkii
GTCTGGTTAATCCCCAGGGCAGGGTGGGGGTGGGCGGGGAAGCAGGCCGGCTTTGCAGAGGAAAATCCGTTTATGAGGATGGGATTAGGGTCCAGGAGAAGGGTTGAGGAGGGGGGCTGTGGTGTGGGAGGCAGAGAAGCCCCATGACACTGGGGACAGAAGGTGGCTAGGGGAACCCCTCTGTGCTGACCCAGGAGGGTGGTGCAGGTGGGAGTATTTTTTGCTGAACAGGCCCCCAGGAGGGGAGGCAGATGGGGAAACTGAGGCAGCAGCGGGCATGGGGGCTATGTATGGAGGCAGATCCCACCTCTACCCATTGCAGAGCCATGAGTGCCTCTAGGGCCAGGTGGGGCTCAGGAGACTACTGGCTTATCTGGGGGGGCCAAGAGTGTGGCAGTGCCAAGGTGGCTTGGGGGTGCGAGTGCCCAGGACTGCCTCCCCATCTAGCCCCTTCCTGTTGCAGTAGTGCAGTGAGCAGCTGGGACTGGCCCCGCAGTGCCTGTGCCCCCAGCTGGGGGCTGGGGAAGGATTCCCCAGCATTTTTGGGGGTTGAGAGGGTGCCCCAACATTGTGGGGGCGATAACCACCCCCCACCCAGGCTCCCTGATAAAGGTGGCCCAGATGGCCCGGGAGTGGGCACATGATACCAGCCTGAGGAGCTGGCCTCCCGGAGAGGGAGGGAGCCACCCTCGCCCAGTCCTATTTCCAGAACAGCAGGGCTCTGGAACACACATGCTCTGGGGGCCTGAGGAGGCCGTGACCCCTCAGCCCTAGGCACTGAGAGGGCCACCAGCCCCCATGCTGAAGATGCCAGTCTGGGTGAGGGATGTGGTAAAGCCAGGGCTGCCTGGGTTCCCAGGGAGGGAGGCAGGGTGTAAGGCAGCAGGGGGTCCACCTTTTAACTAAACAGGGCTGGGGTGGGGGGTGGAGTGGCTGCTACCTGGGGCTTGGCGGGTAAACCAGATGATGCACCAGCACACTTGGCAGCTGGGTAGCTGCTGCTGGAGCCACCCACTCAAGCGCATTCTGTCTACTCGGGCCCTGTAGATTCTGCACATGTGTATCATGCACCCTCAGGGGGCCAGGCTTGCGCCCTCAGCTTTAGGGTTGGCTGGGGCAGAGATCACATCCAGCAGAGACTGAGTTCCAGCATAGGAAAGCTGAGAAAGGAGACAGTGGAGGGGGTATGCCAGAAGAGCGTGCTCTGAAGGGTAGAGCAGACATGGGATGGAGGAAGGGGCAGAGGTTCCAGGCAGCAGGAATCAGGGGTGTGAGGAGCATCCAGGCTCCGGTAAAGACTTCAGCCTGGACCCTGAGCCCAAGAGCATAGCACTGAGCTGGCAGCTCTGGCACCAGCGACGGCCATGGCAGTCCAAGCCAGAGCTAGGGCCTGGAGACAAGGAGGTTTGGTTTTCTTTGAAGGGGGCTCTGATGGGATCTGTTGCCAGGTACCACCTGGGAAGGTGAGAACCTGAGAGATCTCTGCCTAATAAGCTTTTGGTGCAACAGGCAGAGCAATTGAAATGGAAAACTTGTAGGAGGAGTGGGGACTGGGAAGGAGGGAGATGGGAAGTCTTGAGTTTGGGGAAAGGGGGCTAACATCTGGGGGGTACTTAAGATCACAGAGTGGATCCTCACGCCTGCTGGTCCTTGTAAAGCCTTCAGGATGGCCAGCACACAGGGGCCCTGGGCTGGGCTCTCCAGACTTCACCATCAATTTTCTGTTTTTTTGGCTGCATCTCTGTGCTGCCCTTGGTGTTCTTTGTGGCCTGTTCAGCCCCATCTCCTTTGGAAAGCTTCCCGGCTTCTGGCCGCCCACCCTGCCACCTGCTGCAGCCCCAGCCTTCTCCTGCTGTCCTGGGATGTTGCCTTACCTGAGCCCCGTCCCCAGTGCAGTCCACCTGGCAGGTGGGCATTTGTGCAAGGGTTGGCTATGGGCTGCATCTTCCCCTCCTTAGATTAGAGATGACCTCCGGAGGTCAGGGAAAAGGTTAGCTGTCGGACCCTTGGCCTCTAGCCCGGGGAGGTGGGGCACTGGCTTCCCGGACCCACCCCACGCCCTCTTCAAAGGCAGAGCAGGCTGAGCCAGGCCTGGCGCACGGTCGCCCGGACCTCTTGGCCTTCATTTTCCGGCTGTCCTGAGTTCACCCCAAAGCCCAGCCCAAGTCAGAGGGTCAAGTCCACTGCAGCCCCGCCCACCGCATCCTTTTCCAGCGCCCAGGTAGATTCTGGAGACAGGCGGCAGGCCAGGTGCAGCCAGGCTCTGAGCCTCCGAATATTACAACACGCCCACCCCCGCACCTCTCTTTCCACCCCAGCCAGTGGACTGAGAGGGTGGCAGGGCATAGCATCCTGCAGGTATTCGCCTAACGTTGTGGGGACGGGAAGCCTGCGCTCCGGACGGCCACCCACATGTGCACGTGCGCCACACTCCCGGGCAACCCGGCGTGGGGCGGGGCTGGCAGCCGTCCAGCCGGCAGGGCGACCCCAGACCCCGGCCGGGAGTGGGACCACGTGAGCAGGGCCGGCTGGGCCTGCGGCTGTCCTTGCCGCCGCCGAGCTACGTGCGGCAGCTGTGTTCCCGGCGGCTGCGTGCATTCAGCCCCTACGGCCCGGCACCATTCTTGCAACCTGCGGGTGGTGGTGAAGGAGAGCTGCGGGGCGGAGGGAGGGAGGAGAGGGTGGAAGGCCAGACCAGACCCGTTGCCCTAAATGGGGAAGTGAGCCAACCGGGGCGGGAGGGCCCTCCCCTGCCACCGGCACCACCTGCCCCCCCAGCCCCTCCGCTCCTCCCCGCCTGCGCCTTGCAAGATGGCGACAGGGCCGCATGCCCCACGGAGGGGCGTCCCTCCCCCTCTCCCTCCACTGTCTGCCTGGAAGCCAGCAGCCCCGCCCCCATCGCCAGACTCCCCCTCCCCCAGACTTCGGCCCTCGGAACCTGTCCGTTCCAATTAGGGTGGGGGGTCCTTTCCCGCGCTGTTTTGGGCCCCTTGGTTCCGTTGAGGTCCCCGCCCCGACCCCTCCCCCAGCTGCTGCGGACTTTGCCTTCTGGATTGTTCCAGGGGAGGCGAATGGTGGTGGGGGACAGCCTTGGAGATTTGGGGCCACCTGTGGTCTTTGGGACAGTTGCTCTCCCTCTAGCAGCACGGTTGTGGCCCATAACTCCCCTCCCCCCGTGGAGGTGGCACCAGCACTTCTGGGTTCGCAGCCTCCTGTGGCCTGCCCTCCCCCAGCTGCAAGCATAACCGACAGGTATCCCCCAAGAAATCTTCTCAGGGCGGGGAGGTTTCTACTGGAACCCTTTCATGCCGTGCTGGGGTTGTCCCGAGTCTGGCCAGGAGGAAGGATGGGGAGGGGAGGATTTACTGGGCCTCCAGGGCCGCGGGTGATAGTAGGCGCCTCTCTGAAGTCTATTGGTGCCCATCTGCGGTTCCTCCCTCCTAGTCTTTCTCCCTAGGCAGGCCTTGCTTCCAGAGCGGAGATGTCACTGGGTCACCCTGAGATTCTAGCACTCCTCCACGGCTGCGGCTCTGTCCCATGGCCCCTGCCGCTGGCTTCTGGTCATCTTTGTATTTCCCCATCAGGGCGCTTCTCTGATCCTTGGCAGAAGACACCCTTCAAGTCTTGTCTCCCTCGGTACCTCCTCCCAGCGGTGGGCGTGTTCTCTGAGGCAGGGTCAGCCTGGGTCACCAAAGTCCCCAGGACTCGGTGTGGCCCTCCCAGTGTGTTACCTACTCGACCCCACTGTGGCTTCCCCTCTCTTGTCCCCCAGCTGGCGTCCCCTCTTCCTCTTCTGGGTTCCGTTGTGCCGCGAGGGGAGACTCTGCCCACATGTCCGCATCTGTTCCTCTCAACACACCCCGCAAAACCCCTGGGCATTGGGCACACAACGTCTGAGGAGTTCCAGGGTCCCAGGTACCCCGCCCTGGGTCCCGGAGCGTGCAAACTCTGGGGAGCTCACCGCCCCTAGGATGGGCGTGGCGGGGTTCCCCCCGAGTCGGCTGGGGACACGCTGACGATACACGGTTGAGGAGAGGGGGTCGGGCGCCACTGTTGTAGGGCGGAGACCCCCATGGGATGGGCGGGTGGGGACAGGCGGGCCGAGATGGCGGCGCCTCCGGGGGCAGGATGGGCGAGGCCGGCCTGGCGGTGGGAGGGGTCTGCGGAGGAAGTTGCGGTGGCGGCCCGCCCCTCCTCTAGTCTTCTGCTCTGCGGGGGCGGGACAAGTCCTGGGCTGCCTCGGGCTCCGCCCCTTCCCACGCCAGAACCCGGGGGCAGTCCCCGGCAAGCCTTCCGACCCTTCCCACCTGCTAGCGCAGCCCGGGATTGGAGGTGTCCCTTCACATGTTCCTCTGCTCGTAGAGGGCCACAAGGGTCAGTGGTGGCGTCAGGCACGGGAAACCGCCCAGATGATGCCGAGCACCAGCGCCCCTGGTGGTCATTTCCCAGAGAAAGGGGCTTAGGTGGGATCGCCAGCACCTGGGAGTCCTCGGAATGCCCCACAGGAAAGATAGAAGGGAGTTTCGCGGGGGCGGGGACAGCAGGAACTGTTACCTTAAGATCGGAGCGGGCACATGTGTGGCAAGTACATTGGGAGACACGTCACCAAGGTGACGCCGTCTTAGGGGTAGGGGTAGGCGGACAGGCCTGGGAGAACCGGGTCTCTGTAGGTTCTCCTTTCAACTCGTGGCAGCTGCTCCCAGCCTGTAATTACCATTGTGCTCAGTCGCTTCAGTCGTGTCGACTCTTTGCGACCTCAGGACTGTAGCCCACCAGGCTCCTCTGTCCATGAGATTCTTCAGGAAGAATACTGGAGTGGGTTGCGTTCCCTCCAGGGGAATCTTCCCGACCCAGGGATCGAACTGTCTTCTGCAATGGCAGGCGGATTCTTTCACTGGTGCCACCTGTGAAGGCTAGTAATTACCATTAGTCGTAGGAAATAGACGAGGGGATAGGGATATTCACAGGGTTCGGGAAATGAGTTGGGGTCATTTTCTTTATACATTTACACATTTTAAATTCACACCCAGAATTCAGCCTCTCGAACGAGTTTTGCGGGGGAGAGGAGGCGAAGACAAATGACCAGCACCCTTTGAAATCTGATGGAACGGCCCTCTCCCCCCCACTCCCGCAACTGACCACTGTCTGTCCTCCACGCAGGTGAACGCCCCTTCGCTTGCGACTGGCCGGGATGCGACAAGAAGTTCGCACGCTCTGATGAGCTGGCCCGCCACCACCGGACGCACACCGGCGAGAAGCGCTTCCCCTGCCCACTCTGCTCCAAGCGCTTCACCCGCAGCGACCACCTGACCAAGCACGCACGCCGCCACCCCGGATTCCGCCCGGAACTTCTCCGGCGCCAGGGCACCCGCAGCACCTCGCCTAGCGACTCGCTGCCCTGCAGCCTGGCGAGCAGCCCTGCGCCCAGCCCAGTGCCCAGCCCGGCCCCAGTCGGCCTGTAGAGCCCTGTTCCAGCCGCCCTGAGTGCACCCCCGCTGGGCCTGGGCATGGAGCACCAGCAACCCGCCTGCTGTCCCGGGCCCTGGTGGGGCTCGGATTGACTGCCAGACCGGCCCTTTCCAGTGTCCCCCTGAGGGCCCCCCCCGAGTTGCCCCTGCCCCCTCGAGAAAACCAGGAGGGGGCCTGAGACTGGACCGGGGTCACCTGGGCCTTGGAGGTTGCTCTCGGGGAGGAGCATGGCCCTGTGTCTGTATATAGCCATGAAGTTAACTCTGTTCCCAGCTGTTGAACAGGGACCCTAGGTGGGGGGCCAGAAGGCATCCTTTCTCCCTTGCCACCTCCTTGCTTTCGGTGGCATGTGGGCCTTGGGGGGAGGTACCCCAGGAAAGGCACCCCCCCTAACCAGCGTTCAGACCTGGCCCCCAGGCCCCTCTCTCCAGGTTGGGATGAAGTGCAGAGCCATAGGTGAACTAGGGGTTACCACGTGGGCTGCCTCTTGTCCCCCCATACCCTGCCCCGGGAGCCCTTCACCCCATCGAAAGCCATTGGAGACGTTCAGGGAAACGGTGCGGCCTGGCCGCCCCATTCGGGTACTCAATCTCAGGTGTCCACAGGCTCTGGCCCACTGCCAGGGGTCACCTGGGCCTTGGAGGTGCTCTCGGGGAGGAGCATGGCCCTGTGTCTGTATATAGCCATGAAGTTAACTCTGTTCCCAGCTGTTGAACAGGGACCCTAGGTGGGGGGCCAGAAGGCATCCTTTCTCCCTTGCCACCTCCTTGCTTTCGGTGGCATGTGGGCCTTGGGGGGAGGTACCCCAGGAAAGGCACCCCCCCTAACCAGCGTTCAGACCTGGCCCCCAGGCCCCTCTCTCCAGGTTGGGATGAAGTGCAGAGCCATAGGTGAACTAGGGGTTACCACGTGGGCTGCCTCTTGTCCCCCCATACCCTGCCCCGGGAGCCCTTCACCCCATCGAAAGCCATTGGAGACGTTCAGGGAAACGGTGCGGCCTGGCCGCCCCATTCGGGTACTCAATCTCAGGTGTCCACAGGCTCTGGCCCACTGCCCGACGGAGGAGCCCTTCAGCTCCCCAGCCTCCAGGGCGGGGTGGGGAAGTGGTAGGGTCTCTACAAGGGATCTGATTTGCTTCTGAGACTTGGGGAAGGGAGGGAGAGAAATGGGGGTTCTTCCAAAGAGCAGTTAGACTCACTTGGGGGGGTGGATATCACGGGATATGAGTAAATGCAGGCTTATTTATTGTCCTCTGTCTGCTGGAGTGGGGGCTGCACTGCCCCTTGCTGGGTGGGTGTGCGAGTTGTGTGAGTGAGAGACTGAGAGAAGCTGGCGCCACTGCCGGCCTCCCTCTTGCAGGGGAAGAGTCCCCAACACTGGCCTTGAGCAGCATCATGTGACAATCAGTCCCTCATGTTTGGACCAGAACAGCCTTTGGGCCAAATGGACCCCTTCCCAGCACCTGGATGGGGGGCAAAAAGGCCCTGGGCCCTGGCTCCATCCTGCCCCCTGGTGGTGGTGGCAGGGTGGCCCCTGGACCTGCGGTTGAGGTCCCACACGCAGGGACGGGAAGTATAGCTCGATTTTTTTTTGGACCGGGTAGAATATTTTTTCAGGCTCCAATCCCTTCCTTGATCTGGGCCCCTGTGGGTGGTCTGTTGTCCTCAGGGGTTGTGGGTGGGGGCGGGGGAGGATCTTCATGGTCTCAACTTAGGATAGGGGAGGGATAAATGCCACATCCCCTCCTGGGGTTCTCCCACTGTGGCTGAGGTTGGATTTCATTTTGGACGGAGACTGACAACCCTGGCCTTGGAATGGGAAGGGACCCAGGCTCCCTGTCCCTTACCGTGAAAAGGCCTATTCCATAGCCTTTGGTTGCAGATCTGGGTCTCCCTCCCAACCTGTTCCAGAAACTTCCTGTCTCCCAATAGGGGGCTGGGGCGTTTGGATGGCACTAGTGTGGACCCTAACTGGCCCTGGCAGGATCCAGGGGCAGCGCCTAGGGTCCCAGGGAGGGGTCTGCGCCAGGGTGAGATGCCTTAGCCCAGGCTGAGGAGGGAAGTGGGGAGAGGTGGGGAGGGAAGGGGGGAGAGGTGGGGCGGGCCTAACTTTGTTTCCCTTTGTGTATGTCTGGATGCCCCCTCCCCGTATTGTCCCAGCGCTGGCCAGTGCTTGTCCACAGGAGGCGGACTGTGGTCTGAGGACCCAGGGAGCTGAGAACTCACCCGTCCGCTCCCTCCCCAGTGTCCTGGGGCCTGAAGGGACCGGTGGTCACCCGGACCTGGTTCCAGCCATTTAACTGTAGCCTCTAGAGGTGGGTGGAGGGGGAGGGCCCCAAGGGACTTTGCTTTCGGGTGACTCCCTCCTCCCTGTCCTGCCTGGCCTCATCCTGGTATTTAATTAAACAAGTCTTTTTTAAACCCGATTCCGGAGCCTGTGTGGTTTTTCCCTTCGCCAGTCCAAGGTGGTGGGCCTCCTGGGACTCTCTGTCCCCCTTGCCATTGGGGGTCCTCAGCCTCCTCTTGGTGAATCCAGCCAGTGGGCTGGTGAATCCGCGGACCTGCTGGCAGTCTTGGCAACGCCCCTTAGCCCTAAAGCCAGAGGAGGGGGCTGCCCTCTTCAGCTCGCTCTGCTCTGCAGACCGGAGGCACCCACACCTTGGGCGTCTGAGCCCCTGCTCGCCTTCCGCTCCGTTACCCGGCAACTGAGGCGCAGTGACAGGGCTTCCGGGGGCGTCTGCTGCCCGCCCCTTTCTAGCGCCGCGGGCGCTGGGAGCCCACACTTTTCGACACTGCTCTACGGGCTCCTCTCGAGGGTACCCCGCACCATCGCCCGGCTCCTGTGTCCAGTCGTCTGGCCGCTCATGTATTGTATGCCGGCTCCCAAATGGAACGGAGGGGAAGGAGCGTTGGGAAGTTGGTGAGAGTTCTGATCCCCTTCTTAGAAAAAGTGTACCCGAGATTCCAGCCATCTCGAGAGCCCGGAAGGACAGTGTTGCTGCGGTGAAACGCAGCGCAGACACTCCCCAAGGCTTTTGCTACTTTCCGCCCTCGAGAAGGCGGCAGCCCCGCCATCTGGTGGTCGCCCTCAGCATTGCAACACCGGCTCCTTTAATTCCCCTCCCCAGGGTCCTGCCCTTGGGGCCGCCAAGGTTGCTCCAATCTAGACACATGGCCCTCGTCTTACCCTCTGGAGCCCCCTCCCCCCCTGCTCTCTTTCTTACTGGAATATGGCCCAAAAGCCCGCAGATGTCCTTCCCCGGACCCCTGTCCCACTCCAGCCTCTGGCAGGCTTCTCTGCTCCTTTGCAGCAGGGTTCCTGAAATGCTAGGTCCGCAAGCTCAGAGCTCCCTTAAATCTCTCTTGCATGCACTCTCCGTGTCCTGGAATCACCAAGAGGATTTCTGCCTCCTAGACGCTCCATTGGCAAGTGATCTCAGGGACTCCTAGCCCCCCTCCCCAAGTTCAAGTCCCCCTGTGCAAAGACAACCCCTGGTTCATGCCAGCCTCACCCTCAACTTCGGGCTCAACCTCTTACCCGCCCCCACTGCTTATTCATCATTCCAAGCATGCAAAATCTTTGGGGTCGTCCTTGACTCCCCGCTTTGGCTCACCATCCATATCTAGTACCTCCAGAAATCTCCCTGGAGCTCTACCTTCAAAACGTATCTAGAGTCCACTCATTTCTCCCCTTTCTTTTGCCTCCACCTGGTCCCCCATCATGGCTCACTTGAACCAGTCCAACCTCCCGCTGCTTGTTGCACCCACAGCTGCCCACAACAGCCACCAGGGGGCGCCCGCGAGCGCCTGAGTCAGATTTCCTTTCTCTGCCCAGAGCCCTGGCTGGGCTCCCACCTCCCTTGGGTGAAAGTCCAACTCTTCCCCAAGGCTCACGAGGCCTAGACGACCTGCCCGGTCCGCTCCCTGCTCTCCCCTCCTCCCTCGCTCATTCTGCTCCAACACTGGCCTCCTCCACGCCACGGTTGCTCCGATAAGCTTGATGCAGTCCTGCCCCTGGGCCTTTGCCCGTACAGTGCCCTCGGCCTGGAATGCCTTTCCACCAGATGTCTGCTCAGCGTCCCCATTTCTTTCTTCAGAACTGCTCAAATCCCACCTTTCCCATAGGACTACATGGACCACTCCCTTTTCCCAGCCCCCTACTCTGTTCAGTCATAAAGGAAATCAGTCCTGAATATTCACTGAAGGACTGATGCTGAAGCTGAAACTCCAATACTTTGGCCACCTGATGCAAAGAACTGACTCACGGGAAAAGACCCTGATGCTGGGAAAGACTGAAGGCTGGAGGAGAAGGGGACGACAGAGGATGAGATGATTGAATGGCATCATCAGCTCGATGGACAAGAGTTTGAGCAAGCTTAGAGAGTTGGTGATGGACAGGGAAGCCTTGCGTGCTGCAGTCCATGGGGTCACAAAGAGCCGGACACAACTGAGAAACTGAACTTCCTACTCCATTCTACTTCCCCCCACCCCATAGCACTTTTCGCCTTGTACTGTGATATCTCACTGATTTCCTGTTGTCTGTCTGCATGTAGACACTACCTCCACCAGGGTGAGGATATTTGCTTTGTTCAGGAGCCCACCCCACTGTTGGCAGTTGAGGAGAGGAATCGAGAGATCCCAGGCGGTTAGGGGGTCTCAAGCCTCTGTGTCTGCAGGGCCAGGTGGCTGTGGTAGGGAGAAAGGTGGGCTGGGAGAAGTGGGAGGTGACCTAAGAAGACTATCCCCTGCTCAGGGAAATCCTTGGTAATTGCCAGATGGTGAACAGCCTGGAAATTGTAGTTTCTTGCAACATTTCTCCCAATTTTTTTTTTTCTGGCCTCACCGTGCAGCCATTTGGGATCTTAGTTCCCTAACCAGGGATCAAACCCATGCCTCTGCATTGAGAGCGCAGTCTTAACCACTAGACCGCCAGGGACGTCCTCTCACAATTCTTTAAACGGGCCACAAACACATTTACACCATTTGAAAAACTAGTACTGAAACAAAACTGGTGCTAACATACACACATACGCATGTTCACAGTAGCACAATTCACCATAGACGAAAACCAGAAACCACTGAAATTTCCATCATCTGGTAACTGGATAATATACTTTGGTGCATGGCCTTGATATACAGTAGATGCTCAAATATTAGGTAGACCGATGAATGAATCGGAACAGGTCTCCTCTGGTGTACCTGGAGATTTAACTGCCGCAAGTGTCCAGGTGGGAGAAATGAAGCAGTTACTGCAAGTCAACCCGGGCAGAGCTGAGTTCCACAGCCTGAACTGGGAACTCAGGCGCCGTTGAGATGCATCTGCAGAACTCCAATAGACCACCAAAGGGCGCCTTAGGAAGACAAGCTAATAAAACGCAAATTGAATGTAAATAAGCCGTAGCGGGGCTGCTGCTGCTAAGTCGCTTCAGTCGTGTCCGACTCTGTGCGACCCATAGACGGCAGCTTACCAGGCTCCCCCGTCCCTGGGATTCTCCAGGCAATAACACTGGCAGTGAGGGGCTTTTTTTTTTTTTTTTTTTTTTGATCAGGCGCGCCTTGGACAGCCCTGGCGCCGCAGGGGCCTGGGGCTCAAGATGGCGCTGCTGCCGCTAGAGGACCCAGCGGAGGCGCCGGCGAGGCACTCTGAGGCCTCAGACAGGGCAGCTTGTGTCCTCTATCCTTCCCTTGGGGGCCGTCTGTCTTAGACCAGGGGCCTGCGATCCGTCTCGGTCCCGCAGGAGCAGGCGTTTCTGATCAGGCGCACTTCGGGCAGCCGCTCCCGGGGTCCCTTGCGGCAGCATCCCGGGGGCCTCCGGGGACCTCGGAGCAAGATGGCGGCGGCGGCGGGGTCCGTGAGGCGCGGGCGGCGGCGACCGCGGCATCAGTGAGGGGGCCCCGGGGCCCGGCGGCTCCGGGCCGGGGCGCCGCCGCGGGACGGACCATGCTACGCTCCACAGGCTTCTTCCGGGCCATCGACTGCCCCTATTGGGCTGGGGGGCCCGGGGGACCCTGCCGGCGGCCTTACTGCCACTTCCGGCACCGCGGGGCCCGGGGTCCAGGTGGGCCCGGCGAAGGTGGAGCGGTGTCCCCCGCAGCAGGTAATGTCTGCTTGCCCGCTCCGAGTTCTGTTCCCCGTCGAGGGTTGGACCCCAGTACCCGGGCTTCCCCGGTTTCCCGTTCCCCGCTCAGCTCTCTCCCTGTACACTCGCGAGCGACGTCCCTCCAAGCCGGGGCCACCCACCTAGAGCGCAGTGCCGGTCTCGAGTTCTCTGAGCCTGCGTTTTCCACAAGTGTAAAACCTAAACAGTGAGAGGACCTGCCCTCCTAGAGGTGTCGCGAGCGTGAAGCGCGTGGGGGTCGGGAAAAGAGCACTGGTCAACAGGCTCGGGACTCCTGCCGGGGGAACCGTTCCCGCCCCGTCTCCAGCCCAGGGAGGGGTGTTGGTGCAGCCGTTGTTTACTTCCGCGCTCGTTCCCCCGCCGCCCCTCTGCTCGTGGCCGCCCCTGTTGACAGCAGCGGAGTCGAGAGGGTCTTGTTTAGGAGCTCTCTGACTGGATGTCGAGCCCTGTGTGTCATGCTAGGGTCAGGGAGGGAATCAAACCTGGTTGATTCCGTGTGTGTGTGTGTTGGGATGAGGGGCAGACTTCCGAGAGGACGTTCAGAGGCTGCGCGTCTCTCTGCGTGGTGATTGTCAATGTCACAGAGTCCAGGTGAGAGCTGCCAGGAAGCAGGCACTGTTTCTCTTAGGAGGTGTGGGTCTTGAGCAGAGACATGAAGAACCGGGGCAAAAAGAGGAGCATCACAAGGAACGGTCCACAGGGAGGATGTGTGTCATTCCTTTCAGGGGAATTCAGGCTCCGGTTGTGGCCCCTGCTCTAGGGAACTGGCTCCCTCTTTCCATCAGACCCAGATTTCCTTGTTCAATATCCTCTCTTTTTCTGCTTAAGACACAGATCTTTATCTCAGAGTTTTTTTACTTGAGAAGCACCCTTGCTAGTATGAGTTCATAGGCCTGTTTCCCCCGCCCCCTAAAAGGGGAAAAAAAGGTAGAATTGTCTCAAATTTCCACCCTAAATTTTGCTTGGCCCATTGGCCTTGCATCAGCTGCCCAGATGCCATCATTCGAGGTCAGGCTGCACACCTGGGTGGGACACCGGCCTGGCTCTTGGGAACCTTCCCTCAAGGAAGGAAGATGGCTGTGCCCACAGGTGCCTGAGCTTCAGGCCTGAGTGGGACTCTCCTTGGGGGTCACCCTGCCCTGGTGCACTTTCTGGCTCCATTTTTTGACATGCAGGTGCGGTCTGCGTGGTGTTCTGTAAAGAGCCCCTGATATCTAGGGGCAGGACAAACGGGGCAGGCCAGCTCCCTCAGACCCTGGGCAGCGACTCGTCTGCAGGCCCACAGGTTGACTTCCAGCCATCTGAGAGCGCTGATTTCTCTCTCATGTGTTCTTCCAAGTTCATTGGTCTCTTGATGTCTTCCTGCATCACAAATGGCCAGTTTCCCAAAGTGTCATTTTTGAGAACCCATTGGTGATGTGGTCCTGTCTGCTTCACTTTCCCGCAGGAAAAAGTGCAGCTGCCTACCCCTGACCCCAGTGTGTCTGCATTTTCCTTTTGCAGGTGAGAACAAGCAGTCCTCCTCTCCTCTGGGGGTTGGGTGGGGCTCTTCCTGCGGCTCAGCTTCCGTCTTGCTGTGGGGCCTCTCTAATGCTGTTTCCTTCTCTTTGGCGGGCTCAGGTGTGCCTCCCCCTGCCCCCGCACCTTTCAGCTCTCCCTTGCTCTGGACTTTGATAGGCATACTTCCTGTGGGGCTTGGAGAGGCTGCAGCCACAGGCCAGACTTTGTCTGGGTCCCCCTGTGAGCATACTGACGTGGCCCAAGAGCAGGTGCTCGGCCAGGGTGGGCTGGGCAGGGATGCAGATGGTACTGACTGCCTGCAGACGGGATGTAGGGTTTCCAGCACCTCCAGCCTTGGTCTGCCGGACCCCTGAGGCCCCTGTAGGACCCATCCCATTCTTTCCGGCCCTTAGATCTGCCCTCCTGTGCTCCAGGGTCCCCACACCCAAGCTCCACTGGGGTTGCCCAGTTACTGCCGTGCACCCTCAGGCATGCTCTTTATTCATGACTCTTAACTGGTGGGAGGGACAACTGTCCCGATTTTACAGACAAGGAGACGGGCCCAGAGAGGGGAAGCCACGCACCTGTGTACACATGGTCGGTAAGTGCGCCTCATGGGGTCGGATCAGGGCGGTCAGGCCCTCGCCCCCTCACTTCCTGCTGCCGGGCACCTGGGTGCCCATCACGTGTGGGCTCAGTGCTGTGTCCCGAGGCTTAGAGGCAATAGTGAGACCTGGGGAAGGGCCTCACCATGCTGCAGGGCCTGAGCACTGAAATCTCCCAAAGACCAGCTGGAGGAAGCCCTGACTCGGCTAGAAGGCAGGGTGGCCCCAGCTGGTGGTGGTGGCAGCTCGCCTGGGTCTTACATTGGGCCCCTGAGGGACCCTTGTGGTCTGGTGTCCTGAGAGCAAGCCTTGCTTCTTAACAAACGGACGCTAAGAGCCAGGAGTCAGGTGAGGAGGGGGGGTGCAGCCAGAAAAGTGTGTGTTTCCAAAGGGGCAGCAGCCCTTCGCTGCCTTCCCCATGGGCTGGGGGCTAGCAGGATTCACGAGGGCATGACTCCCCACTGCCCTGATGGCCGTGCTCAGAGACAGAAGGGGAGTATTCTTCTGTCTGGTGCTTTCTCTTCCTGAGTGAGCCATACATAACCCTTTCCTACCCTTCCTGGGAGGGAAAGCCCAGCAGAGAGCCGTGTCACCTGTGTATCTGAAGATCTGGCCAGATACTTGACTACCTCCAGGAATTCCCTGGCTTGCCACCAGGTGTGGTCTTGGGTCAGACCTGTCAAGGGCCTCTGAATTTGTTGGGAGAGGGTGGAGCCATGAATAATACCAGAAACTGGTGGGGGGCTATTGGAGGGGATATCCTGGGCTCTGAGCAGGGTAGAGCAGCCTCCTTGGCCCCATCTCTTTGGTGCCAGGAGTCCCCCAGTCTTAATAAGCACAAGTGTCCCCAGACTTCACCCAGTGTTCCCTGGGGGCAGGAGCACCCGGGGAAAGATCCGGCTCATCAATCTCACCTCCCCACCTCTCATGGGGAGCTGTGTGCACAGGTGCAGCTCAGCCAAGGGAGCTGGGCCACCAGGCTCAGGGGACCCAGGCTTGCCACCTCCGAGGGGAGGAGCCTGCACTGCCATCCGGTGGGTGGTTCCATTGTTCTTCTCTGTGAAGAGGGAGTGGAGGAGAGGTGCTGTGGGTTTTCAGAGCGTTATGAATCCCTTTCTTACGCCAGGACGAGGGCGATCTAGGTTCAGTGGATGGTGCAGCCCCTGTCTTCAGAGGCAGTGTCCCATCCCAGCTAGATCATCTCTGTTCAGAGTGCTCTGTTTTGAACCAGAGTAATGTTCATTTTAAACACACAGGAAAGCACTGGAAAGTCAAAGGAGATACGTCTTGTATGTGGCCATGTCCTCACTCCCGCATCAGCAGGCTTGCTGTGCCTCCTCCCAGCCTGGGACATGGTCTGTCCTTCCTGTACTTGTAACCCTGCCCTTCTTGGGAGCTGGGTCTTTCTGTGAAGGTTGCAGAAACCCCAGCGAGGTGTGAGGCCTACACTGTGCCTCTGGTTCTCACACCTGGTGACCCCTCTTGAAGCACCTGGGGAGCTTTCTGAACCAGCCTTCCTGCCCAGATCCAGGCTCGGGCCATTTGAATAAGGATACACCTGCCTCCAGAGCTGGGTTTTTTGGGCATTTTTAGGGTTCTCTGCTTAGTGTCAGCAAAGCATTGTCTCGCCTGGGGTTCATACTGACCTTCCCAGGGAAACATCTGTGGTTGTCAGGAAGTAGGGGGCTCCTGGCACCAGGGGGGTAGGGGGAAGGGGTGTCCAGGGATGCTGCTCGGCGCTTCACAGTGCCCGGGACAGTTCCCTTTCTCTGCACACATGTGGCCTTGTCCGGCTCCAAGTGTCAGTGCTGCCAAACCAGATGGAGGAGCCTAAACAGTGTCCCAGCCCTGGCTTGTTTCTGTATTTGAGGATGGGCTGAGAAAGCTGACTTTGGCCTGCTGAGAGAGCATCACCCTGATAATTGCCACACCAACCTCTCCTCCCCACCGGCCGCAGCTCTTCCGGGACCCAAGGTGAGAGGCAGAGCAGCCCAAGCGCCAGGGTTGGGTCAGCAAGGACGGCACAGCAGCCCGGAGAGCTCAGGGCCTATACCAGGCTCAGGGGACCCAGGCTTGCCACCTCCGAGGGGAGGAGCCTGCACTGCCATCCGGTGGGTGGTTCCATTGTTCTTCTCTGTGAAGAGGGAGTGGAGGAGAGGTGCTGTGGGTTTTCAGAGCGTTATGAATCCCTTTCTTACGCCAGGACGAGGGCGATCTAGGTTCAGTGGATGGTGCAGCCCCTGTCTTCAGAGGCAGTGTCCCATCCCAGCTAGATCATCTCTGTTCAGAGTGCTCTGTTTTGAACTCAGAGTAATGTTCATTTTAAACACACAGGAAAGCACTGGAAAGTCAAAGGAGATACGTCTTGTATGTGGCCATGTCCTCACTCCCGCATCAGCAGGCTTGCTGTGCCTCCTCCCAGCCTGGGACATGGTCTGTCCTTCCTGTACTTGTAACCCTGCCCTTCTTGGGAGCTGGGTCTTTCTGTGAAGGTTGCAGAAACCCCAGCGAGGTGTGAGGCCTACACTGTGCCTCTGGTTCTCACACCTGGTGACCCCTCTTGAAGCACCTGGGGAGCTTTCTGAACCAGCCTTCCTGCCCAGATCCAGGCTCGGGCCATTTGAATAAGGATACACCTGCCTCCAGAGCTGGGTTTTTTGGGCATTTTTAGGGTTCTCTGCTTAGTGTCAGCAAAGCATTGTCTCGCCTGGGGTTCATACTGACCTTCCCAGGGAAACATCTGTGGTTGTCAGGAAGTAGGGGGCTCCTGGCACCAGGGGGGTAGGGGGAAGGGGTGTCCAGGGATGCTGCTCGGCGCTTCACAGTGCCCGGGACAGTTCCCTTTCTCTGCACACATGTGGCCTTGTCCGGCTCCAAGTGTCAGTGCTGCCAAACCAGATGGAGGAGCCTAAACAGTGTCCCAGCCCTGGCTTGTTTCTGTATTTGAGGATGGGCTGAGAAAGCTGACTTTGGCCTGCTGAGAGAGCATCACCCTGATAATTGCCACACCAACCTCTCCTCCCCACCGGCCGCAGCTCTTCCGGGACCCAAGGTGAGAGGCAGAGCAGCCCAAGCGCCAGGGTTGGGTCAGCAAGGACGGCACAGCAGCCCGGAGAGCTCAGGGCCTATGCAGGATGCTTGAGTGCACCCCATCCCCAGAGCATACGGCAGAGGGGAGGCACAAGCCCCACCGCAGGCTTGCAGCCCTGCAGGTGGAGTAGAGCCTCAGATGAAGGCGTTGGGGCAGTGTCCTCCATGGTGCGAGGAGCCTAGCCTCCCACTGCTCAGTGTCACAGCCTCGGCCACCTCTTCTGCAGGGTAGGGCTGTGAGGTAGGCCCCTCAACAAGCAGTGCGCCTCTCCTGTCCCACCCAGCTGTCCTGTGCAGTATCCTTGCCCTGCCGTCCCCCTCTGCCCCGGCTCCTCTCTCAGGATCCCCTTGACCAGAACATTGCACTTGAACAGTGGTTGTGCAGGAACTTGGTTTGTTGGTGTCGAAGCCGTGCCTGTGTGGAAGGTTGACTTCTGTCGATGTGATCTAACAACAAAAACTGTGCCAGTCATTTAGGGTCATGGGCCCATGGCTGAGGCTTTCTGCGAAGGCTCACCTCGCCCCGAGCAGTCTGCATAGGTGCCAGGCAGAGTTGGAAGCCCAGGAAAGTGTAGGGAGCAGGACAGGTGGCTGGCAGACCTGAGCATTCATTTCAGGGGCAGGTGGCACTTGGCCATCTTAGCTGTGAGCTTAGCACAGACACACAGGTATGGTCCACCCAGCCTGAGTCAGCTGTGAAATCGGAGCTGGCTCTGGCACCCTCCAGGGCTCTTCGGGTCCCTCTGAATTCAGTACTAATCTGTAGATCACCTGGGGGCCTCTGGGAGGAAGGAGTGTCCAGCACCACATATCTGGGCCAGAATCCAGGAGAGCTAGCCGTTGGCACCTGTGGTTGCAACAAGTCGGGCAAGTATTCCCAGGCAAGCGGTTGCTGAGCTGGGTTTGGGGGGATGAATAGGAGTGTACCTGGTGTCTGGAAGCTGATAGTCCTCCTCTCTCTGCCTTTGAGGCTTCTGCCACCTGGGCAGCTTCCTGCCAAAGGAGTGGGCCTCATTGCTCTCCTTTGACTGGTTCTTTTGTCCTACTCATTTCTCATGTGGCAGAGATGGTACCCGTCTCTTCCTGGCCCCCTGGCCTGCCCTCTTGGGTTGTGACCATCCCCTGGGGCAAAAGAGTCCCCACTGCTAACCAGGGCACAAAGTAGGGGCTGCACTGCCCTGTGCATGTCGTCTGTTGATGGGGGGCAGAGGCGTAGGGGGAAGGTGGGGTGGTGGAGGGTCCTTTGGACCATAGAGAATCAGGTGGCACTGGGTCTTCTGGTCTGGGGAGGGGAGCCAGGGTTTGGGGGTGTGGAACGGTCCTAGTCCCAGCCTCTTCTGTGAGGGGGACCAGAGCAGGCAGGATGGGTGTGAGGATTAAAGGGGAAGGGCCTCAGAGTTAGAGTCGATTGGATTGGAGCCCATGCTTCCCAGTGGGACCTTCCTGCCCACTTGTCTGCTCATTAACTGCACTTGCGGCTGGAGCTTGCGGGCCAGGTGTCTGCGGAGTGTTTCCTCAATTGAAGGTGCGAGGGGGAGCAGAGGACAGGGCTCAGAGGTATTCGGGCAGCTGCCACCCCACACTATCCTTCCTCCCAAAGTGGGCTCTCTGGGCGGTCTGCTCCCTTAGTGCTGTGGCCGTATCTGCTCCGGCTGGAGGTGGGACAGCGGCCTGGGCTTTGCCATGCTGGGGCCTGGCCACCTGGGGCTGGCGACCAGGCCGTGCTGGGGCCAGGTCACCGGGAGAGTGGCCCCAGGTGCCAGAATCAAGAAGGGCCTGGTACACAGAGACCAGGCACGGGCACAACCCAGAGCTGCCAGGGGCCTCCCCGCTTGGCAGCCCACTTCTTGCCCAGGGTCTGGGGCAGGAACTTCTCCTGAGAGTGTAACCCTGGCAGCCAGGCCTTGCAGGAGCTTTCCCAGTCAGCTTGAGAGTTGACCCCTTGCTGAAAAATAGCCAATTAGTCTTGTTTACCAAAGGCATTTTTCCCTGGTACAAATCCCAAAGGAGCGCCCGTTGGCTTCCAGCCAGGTTAACTCCCTGTTAACGGGAAGGTGCTTCTGCAGTGCCATGGCCCCTCTCCACTACTTGAGGGTCACGTGTCGCTTGGCAAAGGTTTTCTCGTGAAGCTTCTCCAGTTCCTCCTGGTCCCCTGAGGGCTGGTCCCTTAAGGCAGGGTGGGGTGGAGGCTAGATAGCATCACAAATGCCTTCTCCGTCTACCTGCCTCCCCCTAGAGGCCTCCAGAAGCTTCAGCAGGAGCATGGGGGCCACACACTTCTGAGCCGCAGGGGCTGCGGCCGAGCCCCAGCAGCTGTGTGCTTAATGTGCTTAGACCTGCAGCCTTGTGTCACCTCAGGGACACTGAGGCTTAGAGGGGAGGGTCTTGACCTAGATCCTCTGCCCTCTCCTAGAGCTCTTTTTTTTTTTTTTACCCCCTTTTAGCCTGGTGGGTTGTGGAGAGGGAGCCTCCTTGGTACTGAAACATCCCACCTTGGCAGGGCTCTGGGATGCCCAGATCTCAGGGGCTGGGCCTGGCCAAGGGCTTACTCCCTTCAGAGTCTGAGTGTTGGGCCGTGGAGGCTGCAGGAAGTGGAGGGGGTACTGCCCTCAGGAAGCCCCCTGACACTAATGCAGGCCCTCATCAGAGAGCAGGAGCTCCTCTCCCTATCAGGGTGCCCAGCGGGCCCCCTGGGGCCTTGGCAGCCTGCCGCCTTCCTTATTTGTGGCCTGGCCCTTCGGGCACTTCCTTCTCCTTGCTTCCCAAGTGCAGGCTTGTTTGTGATGGGATTCCTGTCACACCGTGAAGTGCAGAGATCTGAACTCTGGTGTGAGAAGGGCATGAGGCACTTCGGGGGGGTTTCTGCGTTGCTGGGGCACCTTGCTGCCTGTTCCAGAGCTGGTCAGAGTGGGGAGGTCCTCCATCCATTAGAACCCCACTCCCTCCAGGCGAGGGTCATTTCCCCCAGATGAGCCCTGCTCCTGGGCCTTGGGCAGATGAGTCTCAGGAGGAGGGAGGTCAGGGAGAGGGGGGTTGGGGCTGGAGTTTCCCCCAAACTTGTAGGACCCAGCCCACCCCTTGCTGACATGCCCCGTCAGTGCCCTTCAGCTTGTGTTCTAGGTGCTCCACTCTGCTGGGCATCCAAGACTTCAAGGAGAGGGGAGAGCACTGGCTTTTCTGTTCAGATGGGCTGCAAGTGGCTGGGGTCGGTCTGTGGTAGTGCCTGTGGGCCCACTGTGGGTTAGGGTCAGCTCTGGGGAGGGGTCTGGATCCTGCCCTTGGGGGTTTCTGGACCTCTGGATAGTCGCTTCATCCTGAACCTCTTCTGGGGCAGAGGGGCAAGTGGCTCTGTGTTCTGACCAGTCACCAGCACCCAGTCCCGCTGTGGCCTGTGCGACTTGGTTTTGCCACCCTGTCTATAACCTGCAGGCTGGGTGTGTCGGGTGGGTCTGAAGCACAGACACACACATCCTCTCAGTTGTCACTTGAGAAATAGTTCCAGGGTAAAAGCCGAACAGTAGGTCAGTGATGGAACCTGCACCCCTGGCCCCCTGGCCCTCCAGCAGCCCAGCTACCCACCCTGACCTGCAGCATCGCCAGTTCTCCTGTGTCCCCTCTTTTGGGGGTGTTTGCGTTTCCTGGGGCTTCTGCAGTAAGAGCCCTCCTCACCAGGTACCTTAGAAGAGCACAGGGTTTCCTCTGGTGGTTCTGGAGGCCAGAGGCCCACAGTGGAGGCACAGCTGGTTCCATCCTGAGGCTCCTGGAGCATGGCCAAGCACAGGGCATCAGAACAAGTCACTTTTTCTTCAGAGTTTCACAGACTTGTGTCCGGAAGGTGCTCTAACCAGGAACCATTTTAAAGTCTGAAACAATTGAATCTAGTTGAATGCTCACTTCTGGGGGCATTGGGCTTTACCTGCTCACATCTTACAGAGAAGCTTTGTACCTTTGTCCATAAGGGAGTCTCCTTGAGGTCCCTGCCAGCTTGGGTGGTGTTGGGCTACTCCTGTGTAATGTACCCTGAAGGCGGGTCAGTAACAGCAGCCGCTTGCCCACCAGCTGCCCCACCACCCCTGTTCTGATGCAGACATGAGTGTTCCATACCTGCCCTGCCATCCATCCCACTGTGCTTCCCCAGTGTCACGTGTTGTCTGAATGTCTTACACTTCGGCATCTGGGGACAGCATGCCTTGCTTCCCCTGTGAACTTTGCCGTGTTGTCCTGCGTACACCCCAGCTGCCACCTCCTCACAGTTGACCCTTCAGGGCTTTCCACGTCCTCACTGGTATATGCGCCACCGGTGGACTTTTCTGTGGCTGAGAAGGCTTGTAGGACAGAGCCTTAAAGGCACAGGCACCAGCCAGGGCTGTGCATGTCTGCCCGCTGCTCTGGGTGGGCTGTCGGGCCCACCTTCTGCTCCCTGACCCCAAGTCAGATGGCCCTGTGCCCTGGCGGGCTGTCCGGCCTTCTGCCAGTGTTGTCCTGCCTCCCTGGCTTCAGGGAGCTGCATGGTATGGCTTAAGCGTGGGCTGAGCCATATGGGAAGCCCACCCTTATCCAGCTCCCCAGACCTCACCATCCATGTTCCAGGTCAGGAAGACCCCAGGCCCTGCACCCCACACCCCAGTTGGTGGCAGGACCTGCATGGAGGGACCCTCCAGGATCCTTGATTTGCTGCCAGAGCTTCTGTGCGGTCAGCCGTCGACCTGGCCCTGGCAGGTTCTGGAAGGCTGGTTCTCTGCTCTTCCCTGCTGGCCCCAAGGGTCAAGGCCTGGGGTTAGGCAGTGGCCAGTCACCAGCTCAGGTGGCTGCTGCTGCACCAGCCTTCTCATGGCTGTTTCTCCTCTCCATTTCAGGGCTCGGTTATGACCCGTACAACCCTGAGCTGCCCAAGCCCCCCGCACAGAGGGAGAATGGCGTCCTGGGCAGAGGCATTGATTCCCACTCAGACATCCTGGAGCTGGAGCTGGTCAACCAGGCCATTGAGGCCGTGCGCTCTGAGGTGGAGCTGGAGCAGAGGCGCTACCAGGAGCTCCTGGAGACGGCCCGGGAGTGCGGTTCAGCCGAGGCCCCAGTCCTGGCACCTCATGGCCCTGCTGCCTGCTCCGCCACCAGCCTGGACAGGGATGCCTTCCCACTGTCCTTCGATTACAACCCCAGCGGCCATGGCCTTTTGAGCCCCGATGCCAGCTATCAGCCCACCCCACTGGCTGCCACCGCTGAGCCTGGCTGCAAGTACTCACTGGCCTCGCCAGACCGGGCTCAGGGCCATGGTGGAGGGGGTGGCGGTGCCCTGGAGTATGTCCCCAAGGCTGTGGGCCAGCCCCGGCGGTATGGCCGCCCCGTCTCCAGCAGTAAGTACGTGGTGGACAACTCTAAGCCGTCTACAGACCTGGAGTATGACCCCCTGTCCAACTTCTCTGCCCGCCTGCTCAGCAGGGCCAGCACCAAGGACGAAAGGGCCCCCAAGCGGCCCCGGAGCTCCCGTGGCAGCGAGCCGTACACACCTGCACCCAAGAAGCCCTGTGACCCGTTTGGCAGCTGCGACGCCAGGTTCTCAGACTCGGACGATGATGCTGTTGTTGCTCCGGGTGACAAACCCATCACCACCAGCCCCCCAAGAGCTCAAGGGGGCGCTGAGGGCAAGACCCCAGGGAAGCCGGGCTCCAGGGAGGGCCCTGAACTGGAGGAGGGCAGCCTTCGGGAGACCAAGGAGATGGCGGTGCAGTGTGATGTGGAGGATCTCGGGCCACCTCCTCGGAGCCCAGGCAGGCCATCCCTGGCTAAGCCCAGCTCACCAGCCAGGGCTGCGCCAGAGCGCAGCAGCCCCAAGGAGGGGAGGCCTAAGAAGAAAAGTGGGGTGCCACCCACCACCAGCCACAAGGAGAGTGTCCGGAAGACAGATAAGGGTAAGGGTGGTGCACGAGGGAGGCCGACTGAGAAGCCCGCTGCAGCAGGAGGGGCCCTCAGGCCGGCAGCCCCTGGCACAAAGCAGAGCGGCCCCAAGGGACCAAGAAAAAGCCATCTTCAGCCACTCTGGTGGCCAGCTCAGGGAAAGGCCGACCTGAACGGCCAGGACCGCTGCCAAGCCCTGCACAGGTGGCAGCCCGCCAACCATCAGATAGGATAGCGGGGAAGACCCTGTCAGGGAAGCTGGCAGAGAGGAAGGCCCGCTCGCTGGATGAGGGCGCCCCACGGGATGCCCCCAAGCTGGCCAGGCGGACCCTGAGCCACGCTGAGCTCTTCGGGGATGAGAGTGAGGATGAGGACCCGCGGCCCCAGGCGCCGGCCACCCAGCCTCCTGCTCCCCCCAGCCTCAGCTCCAGCTCGGACTCAGACTCAGACTCGGATTCCAGCCTGGGTCTGTCGGCTGCGCGGGGGCCACCCAAGCGCCTCAAGGCCTCCCCGCCCCCCACCTCCTCCTCCTCCTCCTCCTCCTCCTCCTCCTCCTCCTCTTCCTCTGGGGCGGGCTCTGACGTGGACTACTCGGCCCTGGAGAAGGAGGTTGACTTTGACTCCGACCCCATGGAAGAGTGCCTGCGCATCTTCAACGAGTCAACGGCCGTCAAGACTGAGGACAAGGGCCGCTTGGCCCGGCAGGTGAGGGCAGACAAGCCAGGCACCTCCCTGACTCCCATGACCAGAGTCCCGGCACCCAGTGGAGACGGCTTTCTCAGCGTCAGCCTCTCAACTCATTCATAATTCAGACCCCTGGATGGCTACCACTTGCCCGTTCCTGATCCTGCTTCTCCCCTGCCTCTCTCACCGCTTCCATATTCCTTGCAGCCCCCCTTCCCCTCCTTTCCCCTCTCCTCCCTCTTAGACCCCCAGACTCAGCCAGCCTCCACTTTTCTGGTTTCCTGCTGCAGTGTCCCCACCTCACCACCAGAGGGAGCTTTGAAGCTGGCACAGCCAGTCCCACAGGCAACCTGGAGCTGTGGGAGTGGGGGGTGGCCCCACGGCCCCACCCCCTGCTCCCCCTCCTTAGTGCCCCTCCTTGTTCCTGGCCCTGTGCTTTTCTCATTTCTTCCTTCATTCCCACAATAGTGAACCTGCACCGGTCCCTGTGCTGGGTGGGCGAAAGTGTGGGCTGGGTGGTCTGCAGAACTCACCCTCTGGGGGCCTTGAGAGATGGGCCCAGGTGCCAAGTCTATGTCCTCACCTGGAGGCAGGGCCCGTGCACATTCTGGGGGGAGGTGAGAACCCTGAAACACCTTCTCCAGCTGGGCAGCCAGTTAGTGTCTTCCCACCTGCTCCTGTCCCAGGCCTGGGTGTACCCCAGACCAGGACGAGTGAGAGGATCTGTGGTTGGTGTGGGGGGTGCTCGCTGAAGAACAGATTTGTGTCTCAGCCCCCCAAAGAGGAGAAGACTGAGGACAAGGGGCATTCAGGCTTGACCACACTGTTTCCCGGGCAGAAGAGGAGGATTTCTCACCTCTCCAAGCAAGGCAAGGAGGTAAGTGTCTGCCTCTGGGTCCTGAGGGAATGGGCACCCATCTACAGAGGCAGGGCCTCCTCACACTCCCTTGCTGCTGGGGCCTTCTGGCTCTGCTCATGTCCTGCAGAGAAATTCTTGGGACCCACATCCAGTCATCAAGGTATGCTTAGTGTCAGGGGGCAGAGCATGGAGCGTGGTGAGCCAGGTGAGGGCAGCCCTCCAGCAGGGTCACACTGCCCAGCCCCAGTTCAGAGATGGTCTATGATCCCGGGCAAGTGCTGCCACATCTCTGAGCCTAGGGTTCTTCCCTTGTCATCACTGCCAGACAGGATCAATTGTCAGTCACCGTGGGGCTGGTCAGTGAGCTAGCACTCGGAAGACTGGGGCAGAAGAGAGAAATGGAGGTGATCCACTCACAGTCCCTCTGGACTCGGCTGGGCATTCGGAAAATACTGTTCAGAAAAGATTGGATCGAGCAGGATATAATCTGATAGGTGGGTGGGAACACACAGCCTGTTCCTCCAGAACAGCTGAGGGGACTGGGCATGCAGAAGCCAGCAGGCAGGGCTGGGCAGGGCTGGGGAAAGTGGAGCATCATAGTGAATTTGAGTGCTGAAGCACCAAGCTGGTCCCTGCCTGGGTATGAGCACACGTGGGAGGAAACCCAGCTGGTTCTCTCCAGGTGGTCAGCAGACTCAGATGAAGGCCAGCTGCTTCCCTCCAGGGCACCTGCCCACCCAGGAGAAGGTCCCTGGGCTGGCCTGCCTCATCCTGCAGTGCTGCCTCTGATGCCCTGGAAGGCCTGTTCTGGCCTCTGATCCAGAGCATCCTGAGCTTGAAATTTTTCACCCAGGCGGAGCCCATGAGGAGAGGCCCTGCGCTCCCTGCCCGGCCCCCAACTGCCCAGGAGGTGTGCTACCGACGGGCCCAGCAGGCGCAGAGGGAGTCAGCTGGCTGGCTCCAGGCCGCCCAGCAGCTGGGTGAGAAGCCAAGCTCTGTCCACATCTCGGCCCCAGGAGAGAAGCGGAGGATCGCCCATGTCCCCAACCCCCTCCTGGCTGCAGGTGGGTCCCAGAGGCTGGGGAATGCTGCCACCAGCAGAGAGAGCCCCGGCCTGGCTCCTGCTCTGCCAGGGGCTGTGGCCTTGAGTGGTGCTGGCTGGATGTCTATGCTTATCTGTGAAGCAGCCCCGGGGCTACCCTGGGGAGTCTAAGGGTGGCTTCCTCCCTTCTCTGTCTGTCCTCAGACAGAGGGAGCAGGGCTCTGCAGCCTCTGAAGGCTCATCCAGATGCAGAGAATTCGGCTTCCCTGGGTGGGAGATCCTGCTGTCTGACCAACTCCCTGGGTGTCCTTGCTGCTGCTTCCAAACCCCTCCAAGAACCAGCCCTGAGGAGACAGCTCCAAGTGTCTGAAGGCTCCTTAGGTTTCCTGGTGCTAGAGCCTCCCATAGGAAAAGCCCTCAGCATTCCTGGCCCTCCTCCCGGGGTGCCTGAGGTAGAGCTCCCAGTGGTCATGCAGTCCATCTCCAGCAGGGCACGAGGGAACAGGAAGGGGGAGAGCACTGAACCGTGGCCCTGAGGTGACATTCAGAAGCCTAACCTTGCTCTCCGCTGTCTGGTCATCTCTGATGACTTAGGACAGTTCTGTGCGGTGTCACTGTCTGCACTCTGGTGGCAGGGCCATTACCCCAAGTCTCAGGGGGACTCAACCTGCCAATGCCTCCTACTCTACGTGACCCTGAAAGCGGTCCTGTCACTGAGAAGTGTGCATCCTTAGAGACGAGGCTGGTGGGGAGCTCACCTCCCTCATGGCTGAGCCTGGTGTGGGCAGGCTTGGGTCACTGCTCTGTCCGTGCCTTGGTGGTCTCACTCTGTCCCCATGCCCCTTCCCCAGCCTTACTGCCAGCTGCTGCTCTGGCTGGGGCCCTTGGAGACAGCCCTGCTGGCAGCCCCCTCCTCTGTCTGGTTTGTGACCTCATCAAAGGGAGCAGCAGAACACTGGGGCAGCTGCAGGCAGCTGACTGGTCACAATGAGTGGGCTGGGGGCGACCCGTATGCTCTGGTGCTCAGCCCGGGAGCCAGGGCCTTTGTCCCTCACACTTCCATGCCTTGGAGTCGGGGGCTGGAACATGTGGCAGAGGCTCCCTGCACCCCCCACCACTCGCCGCACCACCCTGGCGGTGACCTTGCCTGAGCCGGCCTCCGAAGCCCCATTTTCACCCCCGCCCCCTCGATGGACTTACCTGAAAGTCGATAGAGCCTGATGTCATTTCACAGCCCTCGGGCCCGACCCCGGCCCCTCCCTCTGTGCTCCCAGATGCATGTCCTGCTGGCACTCCACGGCCGCGGCCGCCTGGTGCTTTGCAGCTCGGTGATGGGCGTGCTCTCCTCCTGCTCTCACGGCCCCTGTCCCCCCACAGCCCCCACAGGCGCCAAGAGGACCCTCTCGGCCAGCAGCAGCCAGCCCCCCAACGGCCCTGAGCCAGGCAGCCAGCCCCTGAAGACGCGTACATTGTCGGGCATGGCGTCCAAGACCACCACCACCGTGGCCCCCAAGCGCGTGGCGCACAGCCCGTCCTTACAGGTGAGCCCTCTGTACTGCCTGCTGGCTCCCTTTAACTGAGTCGACCCTAAGCTGGGTCAGGCCAGGGTCAGATGGGAACAAGCGTGCCACCCTCTGCTGGTCTCTGTTTCTCTAGAGTTTAAAGAAGCCCATTATCCCAAAAGAGTTTGGGGGCAAAGTCCCCACTGTCATCCGCCAGCGGTATCTCAACCTGTTTATTGAAGAGTGCCTCAAATTTTGCTCTTCTAACCAGGAAGCCATAGAGAAGGTGAGTTGTGAGGGTGGGGGAGTGGGGGCATGATGGGAGGCGGGGCTGGGTGGGGCTGAGTCCATGTCCTCCCACAGGCGCTCAACGAGGAGAAGGTAGCCTACGACCGCAGTCCCAGCAAGAAAGAGTGCCTCAAATTTTGCTCTCTAACCAGGAAGCCATAGAGAAGGTGAGTTGTGAGGGTGGGGGAGTGGGGGCATGATGGGAGGCGGGGCTGGGTGGGGCTGAGTCCATGTCCTCCCACAGGCGCTCAACGAGGAGAAGGTAGCCTACGACCGCAGTCCCAGCAAGAACATCTACCTGAACGTGGCTGTGAACACCCTCAAGAAGCTGCGCGGCCTGGGCCCGGGTGCCGGAGCTGGTCTCAACAGTAAGTCATGTCCGGAAGACCCAGGCCTCGGCCTTCAGCAGCCTCCCTCCTGTCAGGAGGCTGTCAGACAGAAGCTCTGCTGTCCCCGGTTGTCCGGCTCCTGGGGAAGGTGATGTTGGCCCTGCGCCCTCAAAAGAGCCTCTTCTCACTGTTAACCGTCCTCCTCAGTGAGCTGTAGGGCTGCTGCTAATGCGGCGGGGGGGGTCCGCCTCTTCAAAAGCTTGAGGCAGGAGGGTGCTTCCTAAGCTTCTTAAAAGATGAATTAGCGCCTTCTGCACTTCCGTCTGCCACAGGCCAGCCCCCTCCTCCTCCCATGTGGAGGTCTTGCTGTTCCCTTCTGAGCAGCAAAGACCCCAAGGAAGGGGAGGTGCTTCCAGGCAGCCTACTGGTCCCCAAAGAGTTAAGGTCACAGGAGGTCAAGCTCTTTCCTTCTTTGGGGAGCGGGGCACTTGGAAGGACTCAGGCTGAACTGTGTTCACTACCCTCTTCCAGAAACCAGTGGCCGGAGGGTGGTGTCCCATGAAGTGGTGCTGGGGGGCAAGTTGGCTGCCAGGACCAGCTTTTCGCTCAGCCGTCCTAGCAGCCCCCGTGTGGAGGATCTGAAAGGTGAGCCTGGCTCCTGCAGGGCTGCCCTGGCAGCTCTCAGCCTCCTTTCCCAGGCCCCTAGTGTGGCCCCAGTGTGGCCATGGGCTGACCGCCTCTCCCATGTCCCCAGGGGCCGCCCTGTACAGCCGCCTCAAGGAGTACCTCCTCACGGAGGGCCAGCTCAAGGAAAATGGCTACCCCTTCCCGCACCCCGAGAAGCCTGGTGGCGCCGTCATCTTCACAGCCGAGGAGAAGAAACCCAAGGACTGTGAGTACCTCCTACACCACCAGTACCTCCTACACCACCGCCCTGGGGTCGGGGGGCTGGGGAGGGGGCTGTCTGTGGATAGGGAGTGTTACACCAACGGGTATGGACACAGAGTTCAGGGCCAGGCAGGCTGGCCTGATGCACTCCACCCCTACTCCCCCACCCGGTAGCCTCTTGCAGGATCTGCTGCCGCTGTGGCGCTGAGTACCTCGTGTCGTCCTCTGGCCGCTGTGTGCGCGAGGAGGAATGTTACTACCACTGGGGGCGGCTCCGCCGGAACCGAGGTGAGACCCCTGCTGGGCTGGGCTGGGCTGGGCTGGTCACCTGCTCTGATTGTAACTTTTTTTCCACTGTGGGTTTTTATGGAAAAAATAATACAAAGGCCTTCCTGTGACAGCATTCATAAAAGGAAGATCTCCAGCCCCACCCACCGGATGCCCTTGCCACCCCTGTTGCCTTTGAAGAACAGGGGCCGTTTGGCCCAAGGGAACCAAGGCTTCATCCTGTGATGTGGCTGCTTGCTTCCTTTTGTCGCCAGTGTGGCCATTTCCCACTCACGGGCACATACAGGGCTCCTTAAGTTCTGCCCGCTGCTGCCCTAGACCCTCTCTGGGTGGGCAAGCCTCCCTGGGGCCACACCAAGCTCGTTGTCACTGCCTAGTGAGGAGAACTGGTGCTGGGTGAGGGTTGGATGGGGTCTGCCGGTGTCTTGGCCCCTCACACCGTGCTTGGGTCTGGCGCCCCCCTAGGGAAGAGGCCTGGGAAGCCCCTGCCCACCAGGCAGACTGGGTGTGGTGGCCTGGGCCGGGGTGTTGGCTGGACCTGTTTGACTGCATCTGTTTGTAGTGGCCGGTGGCTGGGAGACTCAGTACACGTGCTGCTCAGCTGCCATAGGCTCTACCGGCTGTCAGGTCGCCAAGGTAAGTGTCCTGGGTCGTTCCTTGTCCTGGGGAATGCTGGCCCCAAGCCTCTCTTTTCCTATCCTTGATTTTCCCGCCTGGTGTGGAGACCATGGGTAAAGGACAGTCCGTGACTGCTGCCAGCACAGCCCATCCCGAGCCCAGCCTTGTCCTTCCAAGCCCACCACCTGATCTTCCCTTTCCCCAAGCAACATGGCAGGATGGCCGGAAGGAAAACTTGGAAGGGTTCGTGAAGACTTTTGAGAAAGAGCTTTCAGGAGATGCGCATCCAGGAGTCTATGCCCTCGACTGTGAGATGGTGAGTGAGCCCGGCTACCCTGGACTTCCTCAGCCCTCAGGGGACTTGCTGCCGTGGAGGGGCTTCCTAGTCCCTCTTGCAGAACCTTGGGCCTGTGCTGGCATCAGAAGAAGAGAGTGTCTGGCAGTGAGTCCATCTCCCCGCTGAGCTCATATCACAGCCTGGCCAGCACCTGAGCCTGAAGGCCTGGTGCACAACACAGCCCCTGGCTCAGCTTTGGCGCGGGGAGGGGACCCATGTTCTTATCTCTCTCTGACCCCCCAGAGAATCCCCTGGAAGGCCTCTGGCATGGGTTCCGTATCTAAAAGTGGGGCCTGAGTTGCTGCCTATGGGACTCAGGGACCCTGGGCTGTGGAGCGGAAAGGGCTGTCAGGACCCTCCATCTGAGGCATGTCCCCTGGCCCCGCAGTCCTACACCACGTACGGCCTGGAGCTGACGCGCGTCACAGTGGTGGACACGGATCTCCAGGTTGTGTATGACACCTTTGTCAGGCCAGACAATGAGATTGTCGACTATAACACTAGGTGCGTGCCCTCTGCCCATTCCCCACCACGGCCCAACCCCCTGCCTGCAGCCCAGTCCCCATCTGGCCCCAGGTTGGGGCCTCCCAGCTCCATAACACCCCGTTCCTCCCTCCCAGGTTTTCAGGAGTGACCGAGGCTGACCTTGCAGACACGAGCATCTCACTCCGGGATGTCCAGGCTGTTTTGCTTAGCATGTTCAGCTCAGACACTGTCCTCATTGGTCACAGTCTGGAGAGTGACCTGCTGGCCTTGAAGGTACTCTATCCCCTCTGTCCTGGTTCCCAGAAGGTGGCTGGGGCCCATTGTTCTCAATCCAGGGAGGGAGCTGTGGAATCTGAGGCCAGGCCCCGGCGTGCCCTCTGGGACCCTCTCTGACCACCTGACCACCCGCCTGCAGGTCATCCACAGCACCGTGGTGGACACGTCTGTGTTATTCCCGCATCGCCTGGGCCTCCCCTACAAGCGCTCCCTGCGGAATCTCATGGCCGACTACCTCAGACAGATCATCCAGGACAATATTTCCCCAAGCAACATGTGCAGGATGGCCGGAAGGAAAACTTGGAAGGGTTCGTGAAGACTTTTGAGAAAGAGCTTTCAGGAGATGCGCATCCAGGAGTCTATGCCCTCGACTGTGAGATGGTGAGTGAGCCCGGCTACCCTGGACTTCCTCAGCCCTCAGGGGACTTGCTGCCGTGGAGGGGCTTCCTAGTCCCTCTTGCAGAACCTTGGGCCTGTGCTGGCATCAGAAGAAGAGAGTGTCTGGCAGTGAGTCCATCTCCCCGCTGAGCTCATATCACAGCCTGGCCAGCACCTGAGCCTGAAGGCCTGGTGCACAACACAGCCCCTGGCTCAGCTTTGGCGCGGGGAGGGGACCCATGTTCTTATCTCTCTCTGACCCCCCAGAGAATCCCCTGGAAGGCCTCTGGCATGGGTTCCGTATCTAAAAGTGGGGCCTGAGTTGCTGCCTATGGGACTCAGGGACCCTGGGCTGTGGAGCGGAAAGGGCTGTCAGGACCCTCCATCTGAGGCATGTCCCCTGGCCCCGCAGTCCTACACCACGTACGGCCTGGAGCTGACGCGCGTCACAGTGGTGGACACGGATCTCCAGGTTGTGTATGACACCTTTGTCAGGCCAGACAATGAGATTGTCGACTATAACACTAGGTGCGTGCCCTCTGCCCATTCCCCACCACGGCCCAACCCCCTGCCTGCAGCCCAGTCCCCATCTGGCCCCAGGTTGGGGCCTCCCAGCTCCATAACACCCCGTTCCTCCCTCCCAGGTTTTCAGGAGTGACCGAGGCTGACCTTGCAGACACGAGCATCTCACTCCGGGATGTCCAGGCTGTTTTGCTTAGCATGTTCAGCTCAGACACTGTCCTCATTGGTAACAGCCTGGAGAGTGACCTGCTGGCCTTGAAGGTACTCTATCCCCTCTGTCCTGGTTCCCAGAAGGTGGCTGGGGCCCATTGTTCTCAATCCAGGGAGGGAGCTGTGGAATCTGAGGCCAGGCCCCGGCGTGCCCTCTGGGACCCTCTCTGACCACCTGACCACCCGCCTGCAGGTCATCCACAGCACCGTGGTGGACACGTCTGTGTTATTCCCGCATCGCCTGGGCCTCCCCTACAAGCGCTCCCTGCGGAATCTCATGGCCGACTACCTCAGACAGATCATCCAGGACAATGGTGAGTGCTGGGGCACGGGCACATGGGGGCCTGGAGGGTTATGAGGGCTGCAGGCTCCCTGCCCTGACACACCCGTTTGCCTGCAGTGGACGGGCACAGCTCCAGCGAGGATGCCAGTGCCTGCATGCACCTGGTGATCTGGAAGATCCGAGAAGACGCCAAGACCAAGCGGTGACCGCCGCCTGCCCGCCTGCTCACCTCTCCCACAGCCCCGGCCCGTCCTCTACCCCAGGCCTCTTCCAAAACAGTGCAATAAATCTTGAGAGCTAACCCTGTCCACGTCACCGAGACACAGAAAACCGAGAGAACCAGATGAGCTGGCGGCAGACAGCCCAGCGCCGAGACCTACCCTGGAGCCCTGAGTCCCTCTACCCCTGTCTGTCCCCGCCTCTGCCCCTGACCTCTGTCCTCTGAGACTGCTGCTGACTCCATGGGCGGGGCCAGCCTGCCACCCCAGAGGCCCTGCTGGTGCCCCTTCTTGTGGGTGGAGGGCGCGGGGGTGGCAGGCTTGTCAAGGGTTTGTTTGTGACAGGGGTTTGTCTTTTTATTTTGTATTGTTATTTTTATTATTTTGAATTTAAACCTGATGACTTGACAGTTGTCTTCCCCACCCGGAGGAGCAAGACCCCGGTGCTGCCTTCCCTCCTGGGGGGTGGGGTTGGAGCTGGGAGCACAGCCGGCGCCCGAAAGGCCACCAGGACCTAGGAGTTCCACCTAGCCTGGGCCTGGACAGTGGGATCTGGCCTCCCCAGCCTACCTGGACCCTGGGGCTTCGGGAACCAATGCAGCCCCTCCATCAGCCCCCCAGGCCTCACCTTCTGGAAACCCTAGGGCCTTCTGGCCTCTGGACACTGTCTTCCCACCAGAGCCCCACCCTCCCCTGGGGGCTGTCTGTAAAGCCCCACAGCCCCGCCTTCCAAGACCCCCTCCCCCACCCCCAGGCAGGGGCAGAATAAATATTTGTATGGATTTTAGCGCTTGTGACATCTGGTGGTGTTCTTGGTGCCAGGTTGTGGCTCTCCACTCACAGTGGAAGTCGCTGTCACCCCTAGTCGGGGGCAGGTGTCAGGACCTTGCTCTCCCTCATGGACCCAGGGCCCCATGCTTCCAGACCCTTCCCAGTGCTGGTGATTACAGCCAGCAGCCAAGAGTCAGGCCCCTGCCACCAGCCACTGACCATCCTGACCCTCTGGGACCCATTATGACCCATGTTCTAGTGACCTATTGACTTTCCCCCCCTTTTTTTGAACAAGGAGTGGTTTTCTAAATACGGGATGCAAGCATGTCTCCAAAGGACATTGCTGTGTGGGTTCCATCCCTCTCCCCCTCCCCAGAGCATGAGTACCCCAGGGAAGCCTTGGGCAGCTGGGGGAGGGGCTTTCGGATGCAGGGGAGGGGGTCAGGTTGGGAGTGGGACAAAAGCTTTCAGCTTGCCAAAACTGCTGGTTCACAGAGGCTGAAGAGCCTTTGCAAACCAGACTGCCTGCTTGGGAAACTGCTGTCCCTTTTGTCATCATGTGGGGAGGGGGGCTGCTGAATACCAAATGCCCTCTGCATAGGCGCACGCCTGGTGGTGGTGTCTCCTGGAGGCAGTTGGAGCAATTTGTCCAAGCCCCTCCCCAGGGTGTTTCTCAGTAAGCCCTGGATAGAGCTGGAAGAGCGGGACGCTGCTCAATGTGCAGGGCTCCCCAAGAAATGGGGGTGGAGGCTGCTGCTCTGATGGGACGGTCACCTTCTGTGTGCTGTCTCCACTCCATCATTCATTCACCCAACATCAGTTCAGAAGGCAGGACAGGAGGTACATTTGGCCTGTTAGGTCACAGCTGGCCAGAGGGAGTGACTGACTCCAAAGCTGGGAGGTACCTTCCTAATTTCTGTTCTTCAGAAGGTTCTTTAAAAGAATATGAAAAACAGCTTAATCTCCTCCCCTGAACCCTCAAACTTGCCCCTCTTAAGAGGACCCTACCTTTAGTAGTGCCCCCCACACTGCCCCACCCTGGTCCAAGTACCCCTCCTCTGGCCTGAATGCTGCCCAAGCCTCATTGCTGTCTCCCACCCCTGACCTCTCCAGGAAGGCCCCTGGGTCCCTACCTGAGTGCTGAGTGGGCAAACTCCAGGCTGCAACTCTCTGTCTTGCTTCCTGGTAGGATGGTCTCAGTGGTTATAACAGCCTTCCCCAGCCAGATGCCCAACACTCTACCTGTGCACAGGAGATGCTCATTGAATTGAAATAGGATGAATGAAAGAGAACCCAGGCCCATGGCTTAATTCCTGATTATCTAACACACCAGCATCCCTCCTCTGCCTCTAGCCTCTCCCCAACCCTGTGGCCCCACCCAGCTTCAACGAGGTCCAACCCACCTCAGAGAGTGCAAGCTTTACAATATTCCACCACTAAAGGATTTGTTCCTGTGTCCTTTGCAACCACAGTTTGTTGTGAATGACAAACCTAGACAGAATGTAAAACAGAAACATCACTTTGCTGCCAGAGGTCCGTATAGTCAAAGCTATGGTTTTTCCAGTAGTCGTGTATGGATGTAAGAGTTGAACCATAAAGGCTAAGCCCTAATACATTTGAAAAGTGGTACTGGAGAAGACAGTTCTAACCCGTCTGACTCTTTGTGACCACATGGACTATAGCACGCCAGGCTTCCCTGTCCTTCATCTTCTGGAGCTTGTTCAAACTCATATCCATTAAGTCAGTGATGCCATCCAACCATCTCATCCTCTATCATCCACTTCTCCTCCTGCCTCCAATATTTCCTAGCATCAGGGTCTTTTCCAATGAGTCAGTTTTTCACATCAAGTGGCCAAAGTATTGGAGCTTCAGCATAAGTCCTTCCAATGACTATTCAGGGTTGATTTCCTTTAGGATTGACTGGTTTGATCTCCTTGCAGTCCAAAGGATTCTCAAAAGTCTTCTCCATCGCCACTTTTCAAATTCATCAATTCTTCAGGGCTTAGCCTTTATGGTTCAGCTCTCACATCCATACATGAATACTGGAAAAACCATAGCTTTGACTATGCGGGCCTCTGTAGGCAAAGTGATGTTTCTTTTTTTTTTACATTCTATCTAGGTTTGTCATTCACAACAAACTGGAAAATTCTTAAAGAGATGGGAATACCAGACCACTGACCTGCCTCTTGAGAAACCTATATGCAGGTCTAGAAGAAACAGTTAGAACTGGACTTACAACAACTGACTGGTTCTAAATTGGGAAAGGAGTACCTCAAGGCTGCATATTGTCATCCTGCTTATTTAACTTATTTACAGAGTATATCATGAGAAATGCTGGACTGGATGAAGCATAAGCTGGAATCAAGATAGCCAGGAGAAATATCAATAACCTCAGATATGCAGATGACACCACCCTTATGGCAGAAAGTGAAGAAAAACTAAAGAGCTTCTTGATGAAAGTGAAAGAGGAGAGTGAAAAAGTTGGCTTAAAACTCAACATTCAGAAAATTGAGATCATGGCATCTGGTCCCATCACTACATGGAAAATAGATGGGGAAACAGTGTCAGACTTTATTTTGGGGGGCTCCAAAATCCCTGCAGATGGTGAGTACAGCCATGAAATTAAACGATGCTTACTTCTTGAAAGAAAAGTTATGACCAACCTAAACAGCATATTAAAAAGCAGAGACATTACTTTGCCAACAAAGGTCCATTTAGTCAAAGCTTTGTTTTTTCCAGTAATCATGTATGGATGTGAGAATTGGACAATAAAGAAGGCTGAGCACCAAGTAATTGATGCTTTTTAAGTGTGGTGTTGGAGAAGACTCTTGAGAGTCCCTTGGACTGCAAGGAGATCCAACCGGTCCATCCTAAAGAAAAAAAAAACAAGCCACCTGATGCGAACAACTGACTCGTTTGAAAAAACCCTGATGCTGGGAATGACTGAAGGCGGGAGGAAAAGGGGACGACAGAGGATGAGATGGTTGGATGGCGTCACCGACTCAAAGGACATGAGTCTGAGTAAGCTCTGGCAGTTGGTGATGGACAGGGAAGCCTGGCGTACTGCAGTCCATGGGGTTGCAGAGTCAGACACGACTGAGCGACTGAAATGAACTAACAGGCTTGCCATATAGCCCCTTAATACAAAAGCCCAGATTAAGACTCTTCCATCCAGCCCCTCTGGCAAGGCCTCACTTGGCCTCGCCTTCGGCCCCGCCCCCTTGGTCCCGCCTCCTCCAGCTCCTCTAGTCACACTAGGCTCCGCCCCCTCGAGCCCTGTTTGGCGTGGATGACTCTCGGCCCCGCCTTCTCCTCCGCCCCGCCTTCGGTATTGGCCCTGCCTCTGGATGACGCCCTTCTTCCTTGGACTCACCTTCCGCTCAGGCCACGCCCTCAACGTCCCGCACCATCCTTAGCCCCGCCCGCTCTCTCCCAATTCGTCGAGGTCACTGGGCCCTGCCTTTGGCTCCTCCTCTTTTGACCCTGTTCAGTTTGTCCTCGCTCGACCCCGCCTTAGACCCCGCCCCTACTTTGGTATTGGCCCCCCTTCGGCCCTAGACTCCGCCCTTCCGCCCAGCTCCGCCCCGCGCCCGCGCCGCCCGTTTCAGGCCCGTTGGCATCCGGCTAACAGCTTCCACCACGTCCGTCGCTTTGAACTCCAGCGACTGCCCCAGGCAGCCCGACCCCACCCGCCCCGGCTGCGCTTCCACAGCTGTGTGTTTCTGTGGGCCCGCGCACCCTCTCTGAACTCCGCCGGGCCTGAAGGCGGGAGGCCGTGGCGGAGGAGGCGCCCCCTAGAGGTCCGCGGGGCCAGGGTCCTGACGGGCGCCGGAGCTCACGGTGTGTGTAGACCGAGATCTCTCGGTGCATTTTCCGGGGGCTGGGCATCGAATCCTTCGTCGCTTCGCTGTGGGAATGCTTGGGATTTCCCCGGGGTTAGTGGAGGTTCTGGTGAGCCGAGAGTGCGGTGAGAAGGAAGCAAGCCCTCGTTGGGGGAGGCGTGTTGCCATCCCCCAAAACACTGCGTGAATTCTGACCAGCAGCAGCCCTCTAACCCCATCTGGCCCGGACCGGGATTCCTAGTGGCTCAGGTCCCACAGGCTGAGCCTCACTCACCCTGAGCCTCGTTTTTTCTCATCTGGCGAATGGGCACTGGCCTTCATCAGGCTCCCGGGAGCACCAGCGCCAGCCCTGAGCCAGGCCATCCCACTCCGGGGCCCTGGGGACACCAGTGATTCAGCTGCCAGCAGTCCCTGCTCTGGGAGATTCCGGCTTCAGCAGGCAACCCAGATGGGGGAAGAAGCAAAGAAAAAGTGATCAGAGCTGGAATGGGGGACCCTGCAGGCAGAAGGGAGGCCCAGAGGAGGCGCCAGAACAAGCCTGGGCCATCGGAGAAATATGAGCTGAGAGCAGATGGGTGAGGCGCCTCTGGCCAGCCTGTCAAGAGGGAACGGTCCTGCTGGCAGAGGGAACAGTGGGACCAAGGGTGTGGAGTGCTGAGGCTGGGGGTCATTTGGGGAGCTGCCAGTGGCACTGAAGAACTAGGAGGGACCAGAGTCCTGTTTCTATGGAAGTCTGGTGGTTGCTACCCCAGGGTCACACTCAGACCTCTCAGCCCCTTGGCCTCATACACTCCCTTTCAGGATATGACAGGGAACCCTGGGGGCTCATTTAGTCTGTCAGCAAAGAAATCGGTTGAACACCTGACCAGGCTGAATGTCCTGTGCTGTGTAGAAGGACATGTCTGCAGCCTTTCCAGGAGCAGCAACAGAGGCTTGGACTATGAAGGGCCGTGCGGGACTGTGGGATGGGGAACAGTGGCCAGGTTACACAGCAATGAGCAAGGACTCACAGCTGGTGATTAGACCTTCAGATTCTGGGGAGGAGACTTTAGCAGATGGGCATAGGAAATGACTTTTCCAAGAAGGTTGGAGTGGTGGGCACTATACAGCCGCCAGTGTGACCTCAGGCCTCTCTGCCCAGCAGCCCCACCAGCATGGACAGTCTCACGTACCGAGAAGACCTTGACGAGGAGAAGAACTCAGGTGCATGTCTGGGCGAAGCGTGGGCATAGGGTGCGGGGAAAAGGTGTGGGCCCAAGGTGGGCTCTGCCAAGAGGCGTTAGAAAGTGCAGTGGCTGAAGTAGGGAGACAGGAGGCCCAGTGCGTGGTTCTCATGGGGTTACAGATAGTTCAAAATCCTGGGGCTGAAGGGTGGACTCAGGACTTGGAAGCCAGGGACCCAGAGCACCTGGGCCGGGCATGGAGCCTCTGACACCTTGGAGCTCATCCCCGGGGCCTTGTAGTTTACCCCTCTGTAGAAGGAGTGGATGTGAATAGGTCTCCCATGGCCTAGGGGTTGTCTCGAGGTGGCTGGATCCTCAGATCTACCTGGGCTCCCCAAGCAGGTGCCTACCGTTTACAGAGGCCGAGGGCCCTCCTGTCTGTTTACCAGCTGGATCCCCCGGGGGCCCATTAGCCCTCCTTGGGGTGTCATTAGCCTGTGTTTATCCTCCAGAGTTCACGTGGGAGGTGCAGGCCAACAACCGGGCCTACAACAGCCAGTTCAAGGAGAAGGTCTTTCTGTGTTGGCAGAGAAAGAAGTACAAGGTGGGCAGGCCTCCCCCGTCCCCGCTCCCATGGGCTTTGGAGACCTGCCAGTGAGGGAGAGTGGTCACTGGGGCTCTGCCTTCTGGGTTCTTCCACTTGGTCCTGAGGACTGTAGTGCTGGCCTCACAGAGTCACTGGTCCAGCACGGATGCCTCATGTGGCTCCTCTGCCCTAAATATGTTCCTAGGCAGCCTTCACAGTACAGTGTGTCCGTCAGGCTCTACCTACCTGGAGGGAATCCTGGGTCACCGACCTGGCTCACCACGCCTGTACCCAGTAGGGGCTCTGTTCACGCTGTTCGTGCCTAGAGGGGCAGGTGGGTGGAGGCCAGGTGGGTCTGGGCAGGCAGACCCCCACACCAGCTCTCCTTCCAGAAGAACATCATCCACACGGCCAAGTACAATGTGTTCTCCTTCCTGCCCTTGAACCTGTATGAGCAGTTCCACCGCTTTTCCAACCTCTACTTCCTTCTCATCATCCTCCTCCAGGTGAGGTGGGGGCAGCCCCAGGAATCAGTGCCCAAGGTCACTCCACTCCATCTACCTGCTTGAGCTGTCTCCTCCAGGAAGCCCCCATCCCCACCCCTGGCACTTCCCACCTTCCCACATGGCTCTGTAGACCCAGGGTGGTTCCCACATGGCTCTGTAGACCCAATGTGTTTGTCTATGTGGTTAGTGGGTCAGTGTCCATCCCCCACAGAGTTCTGTTATGGCTGGGTCCTCACTGCCCAGCCCAGGACCTGGAACACAGGACGTGCTCAATATATATTGAAGGATGTGAGTGCATGGATGGCTCCTCCAGGTATGAGGATGCCTCTTGACCCCTTTGGCCTCAGCAGGTCCCAGAGGGCAAAGAGGAAGGATCAGATTCTAGGGACCCACTGGGTTACTTCCTGGCATTAGGCTGGTCATGGGTGGAGATGAGTGAGCAGTGATGGGTAGAGATGAGGCCCTGTGTGGTGAGGGAAGTTTCCAAAATATCCCAACTGTACCCAGTATCTCATTCTGATCTGAGTAAAGTTAGACACTGCTTTTGTCCATCAAGCCAATATACAGTTATTGAGCACCTACTGTATGCAGGTCCTGTTCTGGGCACTGGGGACCCAGTAGTGGCCCTGACACCTGTCTTAAGGTGGCTCAGGACTGGGGGAAATGACTGTCATTAAACCACATGGTAGGAACCAGTGATGTGGTGGGCCCCCACCCAAACTGTGCTGAGGGCAGATCTGAGGTTGCACAGAGGGGATCCCATGAGAGCCAAGGCCTGAGGAGGGAATAAGCATAGGGTTGGGAGGGCTTCCTGGAGAAGAGGACATGGGGGTGCGGTGCATAGAAGGAAGAGGAGGCATTGCTGGGCAGGAGGTCCAGGCAGGGAGAGGGCACAGAGGGGAGTTGCCTGGAGGTGGGAACGACAGGATGTGAGGTTGTGGTGCTGGATGTGTGGGCAGAAGGGTGCAGGATTAGTGGGAGGGGAGGCAGTCAGGGTGCCCAAGAGGGTGGCTGGCATGACCCATCCTCTGTGTCAGGGCATCCCCGAGATCTCCACGCTGCCCTGGTTTACTCTGTTCACCCCATTCGTCTGCCTCCTCACCATCCGGGCCATCCGAGACCTGGTGGACGATATTGTAAGCAGGGACGGGGTGGGGGCAGGGTGAAAGCAGGTGGGTCCTCCTGACTCCTGGGTTCGGTGGGAGGAAGGTCTGCACAGGCAGCCCCTGTGGGCTGTTGTCCACTGTGCTCTGTGGCCACTGGGGCAGGTGCCAGTGTCCCTTCAGCAGGTCATCCAAGTGTCCACACAGGCAGCCTGCAGGAAACTGCCCTATTTCTGCTGCCAACACCCTCCCAGGGGCAGGGGCACTGGACAGGCAGCACGGGGTTTGGGCTCTCTAGCTGGGCACCTGCGTCTGTTGCCTGAGCGGCAAGAGGGAAATCGTCACTGCTCTGACCTACCCCCATCGGCCCAGGGGCGACACAGAAGTGACAATGTTGTCAACAATCGGCCGTGCCAGATCCTAATGGGGAAGAGGTGAGGCCGTAGCAGCTGGGTGTGGGACCTATCCAAGGGAGGCAACCCCAGCATGGCAGAGGGATGGACACTCATGGGGGGTGTGCCTGGAAGATAATCCAGCATCTTCTGAGGTCTTGGACATCCTGTGGGGCCAGGAGAAACCCAGACCAGCACTTATTAGATGCCTGCTGTCTACCAGGCTTGGGGTGGGCCCTGTAAAGGGGCAGGGGCTAGAGATCCAATTGTTTACCCTCATGGAGCAGAGTTCAGCCAAAAGGGAGGGCAGGAAGGTCTGAAGGGCGTTGGAATCTGGGAGGCGGGGGCAATCA